>SJYC01088960.1:0-46228 GCA_006408675.1 Madoqua kirkii
GGGGCTCCAAAATCACTGCAGATGGTGACTGCAGCCATGAAATTAGAAGATGCTTACTCCTTGGAAGAAAAGTTATAACCAACCTAGATAGTATGTTCAGAAGCAGAGATATTACTTTGCCGACTAAGGTCTGTCTAGTCAAGGCTATGGTTTTTCCTGTGGTCACGTATGGATGTGAGAGTTGGACTGTGAAGAAGGCTGAGCGCCAGAGAATTGATGCTTTTGAACTGTGGTGTTGGAGAAGACTCTTGAGAGTCCCTTGGATTGCAAGGAGATCCAACCAGTCCATTCTGAAGGAGATCAACCCTGGGATTTCTTTGGAAGGAATGATGCTAAAGCTGAAACTTCAGTACTTTGGCCACTTCATGTGAAGAGTTGAGTCACTGGAAGAGACTCTGATGCTGGGAGGGATTGGGGGCAGGAGGAGAAGGGGACTACCGAGGATGAGATGGCTGGATGGCATCACCAACTCGATGAACGTGAGTCTGAGTGAACTCTGGGAGATGGTGATGGACAGGGAGGCCTGGCGTGCTGCTATTCATGGGGTCGCAAAGAGTTGGACATGACTGAGTGACTGAACTGAACTGAACTGAGGGTTGACCAATGTGGGAAGGACAGCTGAAGAGAGGAAGGAATAGTGAGCAAAGGCTTAAAGGTGTAATCCTGGGAAATTTATGGAAGAGACGTGCACTCTGAAATGTAGACTATGCAAAGGGAAATTTTCCTCCGTAAGGCTGAGCTATCTCAGACTCAGAAGGCTTCCTTCATAAAGGCTTGATGATATGCCACACACTGTCCTTTACTCATGGTTACATTAACTCCTCCACATTCCTAATAAACCTACAAAATAGGCTCTAGGTAGTTGCTCAGTTGTGTCCAACTCTGTGTGGCCCCATGGACTGTAATCTGATAGGCTCCTCTGTCCATGGGATTCTTCAGGCAAGAATACTGGAGTGGGTTGCCATTCCCTTCTCCAGAGGTTCTAGTATTATACCAATTTATAGATGGGGAAACTGAGGCATTAGTGGATTATATTACTTGCCCGTTAGTAGGCAGTGGTGGAGCTGGGATTTGAACCTTGCTGCAGAGTTCTTGCTTATATAAAGGAGGTCTGAGGATCTAAAGAAAAGTATGGGAGGGGTGGTGATAAAGTACTGGATATCCATTCCATTTACAAATGGGAGAAAATACAGAGCCTGGAGACAGTGGGTAACTTCTCCTATATCCTTGAGCAAAGAGAGGGGCTGAGCCCCTGCCTCAAATGACACAATGGGGATGCCAGCATGCTTGGTCCCCTTCCTCTACGTCGGCCACGTTTGCAGCTATTCGTGGAGATAAATCCTTAGTACAGGGAAACAAAAGTGTTTTTCAGGCGCTTTTCTGCCACCGTTAGACTAGGACAGGTTTTATGAAAGGAGCTTTTCTGCATCTGCCGCCTTCCGGGGTCACATTCGTAGTGAATCTGCAGCCTCAGAATGGAGCTTGTTAGTTGCGTGTCATCCAAGGGCAGCAGTTAGTTGCATGTGTTTGGCTGGGTGCCAGCTCCCGGGGCGCCAGACCTCAGTGGGGGAGCCCCTGTTTGTCATGAATTAGTCTTTAAATAAAAGCAAGTTTTTAAAATGGAGCTGCTAATTTGGGTTTTGCTGACCCCCTCTGAAGAAGGCATGGCCTGTTTGGTGCCAGCTGGCTGAGTTGGCATTCAACGAGAAACTGGGTCCTTACCAAAAATCCGCCTTGCTCCCCTCTTCCATCTCTGGGAGCAAAATGGCAGTGAGGAGTTGGTTGGCCCTGAGACACAAGGTGAAACAAGGGGCAGGAACAGCCTGATCTGATGATGAAAGGGATTGGAGCTGCTCTAGTTAGACCACGCTTCTCTCACCACCTTAGGAAGGCAAGTCCGCTGCCCCTCTCTTTCCCCACTGGCGCTGTCCTCAGCCACCCATTCAGTGACTTTCCACATAAAAGGCTTCCTCATCCAACCGCTTATACACTGCTCCTTTTTATACTCTTCCAAGTCATACTTAGGGGATTATCACTGCAGCTTTTAACTTCCCCGAGAAAGAGCTGAATGAGCGTGAATGAGGCGGAAGAGTCTTCAGTGAGAAAGTGTCCCCCACCCCAGAATGCTCACAAAACCCCTAATCACGATGTAAGAATGCCATCCTGTCTTTGGCAGCGGCTGGCTAATTAACAACTACTGTACATATAGGCGATAATTACAGAAATCGTGTCGCACACTCGTGGTAATCGAATACGGGGCAACAGCGGCCCCGGTTCGCCCTACTACGGCGCTTTTACACACTGAGGAGCCATCCCACCAATCAAGGTTTTGAAACTCAGCATTTTGCTCAAGAAGTGCTAATTGGAAGATTTGTTTTCTTACACTTTCCAGGTGGATAATCTGATCCTGAGAAATCGCAACTGTCAGTTGAAAATCAACAGTTGAAAACAGGAACTCTTCCTTTTTTAAAAAAAAAATTATCTATTTTGGATTTGTTTTGCAAACATCCCTTTGTCTTCCAGTAGGTTTGCTCGGTACTGGGAGAGGAGCCATGTACAAAGGCAAGACAGAAAGGGAATTTAAATAAGCTTTACTAAAATTCATTCTGAAGATTCAGGAAAGATGGGAGGTTTGTGTGTGTGTGTGTGTGTGTGTGTTTTTTCTCTCAATATAAATGTGTGTAGCAGATATGAGTCGTTCTGGTTACTAATGTAGTGTACATTAAATTTCCTAGAGTGAGGTTTGTGTTTTTTTTTTTTTTTTTTGATTCTACTGCCTCTGTTCTTCTGAATGCAGCATATAAAGTTTACTATTAAACCCATACCCCATTCCTAAAGACTCAGCCTGAAAGCCTTCCTGACAGGACAGGAATTTGTTTGTTTGTTCATAGAGATTGATGCAAATTTGACAATGAAGGACATTTTGAATACTTGAGTACCGTAAATAGTTTTAAGGGGTATCTTATTTTTTCAAGGCAATGCATTTTGCAGTTTCTTTAAATGCTCATTTAATATTTTCCGACTCGGCAGGACAATGTGTTGCTTTTAAGGATAAGAGCCCATAATGAGCCCCAGAGCCTTTAATTTATGATGTATCTGACAGGATTGTGGTGGATCTGATAGGGGATGCATGTGATTATGTCTGCAAGCTGAAAATAAACCAGCTGGTATTTGTTCTGAAAACATTCCGAGAACACCCTCCTGTTAATGGCCCATGGCTTGATCCAGCATCTGGTAAACTAATATACTGTCATTTTTACCATGAAAGTCAGCACAAATCATTAATGATTCCAGCAGCTATTTATGTTCTTCTCTGTCTAGAACATGCCAATTACCATGAAATTATTCCTATTAACAACATGATTGAATGATAATAACCTGACTGTAACTTGTTGGCAGAAATTCTTCCATAATGACAATAATGAACTGTGCGTTTGAGTCCTTGCTGGGTTCTGTTAAACAGGAAGGTTGGATATTATATGTTTCTAACTGTCATGAACAATACTTCTTAATGACTGTGAAAATTGAAAGAAATGTGCTATCTTGCAGATTTGCTTCTGTGTGGTAACTTATCATTTTTGTTAATTTGTTGGGGGAAGGAGTCACTGATTGCCATTAAAAATGGTGTTCAGGGACCGCTTTGCAATACACACATATTATAATCAACACTCGTTTAGAGAGCCTAATAGAGTTAGTTCATCATTGGCCTCATTATAGACAGTATCTGAATTTTTAAATGAAATATTCCACATCTGATCATCACCAAAGGATGAAATAACGTCATCAATGCCAGTGACTAAGAAAAATATAAAGATTTTGATATTGCCATGAGATTGATAATTTAATTATCCTTTTTCTTCAGCTAATCTTGATCTATAGGGCCACATGACCTGACTGAAAAGGCTTATCAGGCAGACAGTCCAAGATATCTAAGAGGAGCGATGCAAAGGACAGCTATAGCTCCATGAAAATTCCTGGTAGGGCATCTACATAAGAGTAGGACAGATTAGCCATATTCTCCAAGGATCTAAGGAACCTAGTTAACGTACTGTACACTTCTTGAGGCCCCCCTCATATCCTTTTGTCTCACTTTTCACTCAGGCCATTGTTGTGGAAGCCAGCTTAGGGCAGGTGGTCACCGGAAGCTTCTTACCTAACCTGCATTCCGTGTCCCCATTTTCTGCCGTGTTGCCTTGTGTGCGACTAGCAGCTGAGAAGTGCAAGAGAGTCATTAAACTATGAACCATGAAGCTGGAATTGGGGGAGGAGCAAGATTTTAGAGGGCATCATATGCTCTTTTATCCTGAGTGTAATGGAAAACAATTAAAGAGTTTTAAGAAGAGGAATAATAGTTTCCAACTTCTGGTTTTCAAATATGACTACTGTGTGGAAAATAGATTGGAGCGAGGGGCAAGAATACATGTGGGGAGAGCAATTAAGCTATTGCAGTAATCTATAGTACCTTTTGTGCTGTAAAAATAAAAAAAGATAGTTTTTAGCTTTTTTTGAAATATAAATAATACGGTAAATGACAAAAAGGAAAACAAAACAGAAACACCTAACCTGTTGTGTGATTGATGATCTTCAGGCACAACAGCACTTACTAATGAATAGAAAAAAATAAAATTTTATTCTTTTTATCTACTTTTCTCCCAGCTTAAACTACATGTATATTTTTGGAAGCTTCAGTTCCTAAGAAAATTCCACAATTTCTGATGTACCAGCTTTCATGGTGTGGCTGAGTGAGGTTAATTAAGGTCCCAGTCCCATAAGAAAGTTAATTTTTATCCTTGGGGATTCTGAACAACCACACCTCTAGGAACTTAAAAAGTAGGTACTTTCATTGGAATTCTTCTAACATGGGGACTATGCAGAAAGGACAACTGCAACAGTCCAAAATGTTTACTATCCAGTCCTTTGCAGAAAAATGTATCAACTTCTGAGCTAAAGAATTAAAACTAAACTGCATCTGTACTCACAGAGGGTAAAATTTGAATTTATTTTCATTAAGCATCTAAATTAATTATAAACAAATGAGAAAGGTTCTTTTTTGAATGTTTTAAAGAAGTTACATTTCTTATAAAATATTCAGAATTACTTGTTAGAATTAAAAGGCAAAATGTAGAGTACATTGATATAAATATTTTAAGTCACTTTAAATATGCCAGATTTTAATTTTTCACCATATTTTAACATTTTAATTCAATCTTGCTAGTTTTATAAAAACAATAATTTTCAGTTTTATGTCCAGTGTCTATCTAGTTGCAATCTATTATCTAATATCAAAGTAAAGAACTGATATCAAATTTCATGCATCTCATGTTGTGACCTTCATATATTCAAGTTTCAAAAAGTCTGCATTGTTTAATATTGCAAAATGTGCATAAGCCACTATGTCTGCTGAAATTTGTGAGACCTCTGAAACAATGAAATGGCACTGGAAGATTCTGATAAAAGAAGAAAGATGTGCGGCACTATTGGAAACTGAGTTCTTTTTAATGCAAGAATTGATTGCACTCATGCTTTCTGAGAGGAAGGACCTAGCAAATTAATTTGTCTTTGATTTAAGCCTGTTACTGCTTGAATCATACCCACACCACCTAGCAGTATGCTTGTCTGTTGCCTGCAGTCTGGCAGTTGCCCTGCCCAACAATTCACAACTCTTCTCAACATTTAGATTCAGTCACCTTTTCTTCAGTGACATTAAGCAAGAGAGGTCAAGAAGCACTTTCCCAGGGCATTAAACCATGTTAAACATGAGAATAAAAATTACTAGCTTTACTGTACAAGAGCCAAGCATCAAATCCCATGTAACAGAGGTCTGATGTGTTTTCTTGTCATTTTTGGTGGAGATATGGAGGCACCTCTAAAGTGTGGGGTTCAGAATACCTCAAATGATAGATAATATAATACATAATGTACAAGCTATATAAATGCAAGGAGAAATAAAACAGAAGCCAAATAATGGAGCATTTTAAACTCTGAATCTATGGAAAATCAAGTAGATAAAAATAATCTGATTAAAATAATTGATAATGATGAAATATATAGTTATATTTAAGCTTAGACCCTGACAGTAGAGAATACTCTTCTTTTCATGGGCTTTCGGAAAAGTTGTATTACATAGACTTTATAGGTTACAAAGACATCACAGAGAATTGCAAAAAGGTTGAAATAATGAAGTCTTCATCACCTTAATTTGTTGTCAAAATTTTGCAATCTGGACATTTAAAATGCTTTGATAATCAACTCTTAATTAAAAGAAGCATTAAAACCCAACTTGAAATATATCTGGACACCATTGATAATGAAAATGTAACACATAAACTTACAGGCTACAGTTGAACATGTGCTTAGAAGAAAATTTAGAGCCTTAACACCCAAGTAACAAGCAGTAACAAAAGATGAAGTATCTTAGTCTGTTCAGGTTGCTATGACAAAATACCACAGCCTAGGTGGCAAAAACAGTGAACACTTATTTCCCACAATTGTGGAGGTGAGGGCCCACTTCCTGGTTCACAGAGGTAGTTTTCTTGTTGTGTCCTCACATGGAGGAAAGGAATAGAGAACTGTCTGGTGTCTCTTTTATAAGGACAGTAATTCCACTCTTGAGGCCCCACTCTTAGAACCTAGTCACCTCCCCAGATTCCCACTTCCACATATCATCACATTGGGGGTTACGTTCCAACATATAGATCTGAGGGGGAACATATTCATTCCATAAGATAAAGAAATTGAACATCAGTTTTAAGAAAAGAGCAACAAAATAAACAGAAGCAATGCAGAAAGAGCCAAATAATAAAGACAAAATTTTAAAAATGTTATCTGGATATTAACCACTTATCGGTCTAATCATTAGCAAATATTTTCTCCCTTGGAGTAGGCTGTCTTCCTATCTTTCTTTCTTCTGCTTTTTTTTTTTTTTTTAATATCTCACCCTCTCCTCCCCTCTCCCCATGTCCAGAAGTCTATTCTCTATGTCTGTTTCTCCATTGCTACCCTGTAAATAAATTCTTCAGTACCATTTTCTAGATTCCATGTGCATTGGAGAAGGCAATGGCACCCCACTCCAGTACTCTTGCCTGGAAAAATCCCAAGAACAGAGGAACCTGGTAGGCTGTAGTCCATGGGGTCACTAAGAGTCGGACATGACTGAGTGACTTCCTTTTCACTTTTCACTTTCATGCATTGGAGAAGGAAATGGCAACCCACTCCAGTGTTCTTGCCTAGAGAATCCCAGGGATGGGGGAGCCTGGTGGGCTTCCGTCAGTGGGATCGCATAGAATCGGACACGACTAAAGCGACTTATCAGCATATATGTGCATTAGGATATGATATTTATCTTTCTCTTTCTGACTTAAATAGCAACCCACTCCAGTATTCTTGCCTGGAAAATCCCATAGATGGAGGAGCCTGGTAGGCTACAGTCCATGGGGTTGCAAAGAATCAGACACTACTGAGCGACTTCACTTTTACTTCTGACTTACTTCACTCTGTATAATAGGTTCTAGGTTCATCCACCTCATCAGAACTGATTCAAAGGTGTTCGATTTTATGGCTGAGTAAAATTCCATTGTGCATATGTACCACAACTTCTTTACCCAGTCATCTGTTGATGGACATCTAGGTTGCTTCCATGTTCTAGCTATTGTAAACAGTGCTGCAATGAATAATGGGATACATGTGTCTTTTCAATTTCGATTTCCTCAGGGTATATTTCTAGGAGTGGGATTGTGGGGTCATATGGTGGTTTTATTCCTAGTTTTTTAAAGAATCTCCATACTGTCTTCCATAGTGGTGGTATCAATTTATGTTCCCACCAACAGTGCAAGAGTATTCCCTTTTCTCCACACTCTTTCCAGCATTTATTGTTTGTAGACTTTTTGATGATGGCCATTCTGACTGGTGTGAGGTGATATCTCATTGTAGTTTTGATTTGCATTTCTCTAATAATGAGCAATGTTGAGCATTTTTTCATGTGTTAGTCATCTGTCTTCTTTGGAGAAATGTCTGTTTATATCTTTTTCCCATTTTTTGATTGGGTTGTTTGTTTTTCTGGTACTGAGTTGTATGAGCTGTTTGTATATTTTGGAAGTTAATCCTTTGTCAGTTGTTTCCTTTGCTATTATTTTTTCCCATTCTGTGGATTGTCTTTTCACCTTGCTTATAGTTTCCTTTACTGTGCAAAAGCTGTTAAATTTAATCAACAACAAAAGTTGTTTACTTTTGTTTCTATTTCCATTACTCTAGGAGGTTGGGTCCTAGAGGATTTTGCTTTGATTTATGTCATTGAGTGTTCCATCTATGTTTTCCTCTAAGAGTTTTATAGTTTCTGGGCTTACATTTAGGTCTTTAGTCCATTTTGAGTTTATCTTTTTGTTTGGTGTTAGAAAGTGTTCTAATTTCATTCTTTCACATGTAGCTATCCAGTTTTTCCAGCACCATTTACTGAAAGACTGTCTTTATCCCATTGTCTATTCTTGCCTCCTTTGTCAAAAATAAGGTATCCATAGGTGTATGGGTTTCTTTCTTGGCTTTCTATCTTGTTCCGTTGGTCTATATTTCTGTTTTTTGTGCCAATACCATACTGTCTTGATGAATGTAGCTTTGTAGTATAATCTGAAGTCAGGAAGGTTGATTCTTCTAGCTCCATTCTTCTTTCTCAAGACTGCTTTGGCTAATTGGGGTCTTTTGTGTTTCCATATGAATTGTGAAATTTTTTGTTCTAGTTCTGTGAAAAATGCCATTGGTAATTTGATAGAGGTCCCACTGAATTTCCAGATTGCATTTGGTAGTATAGTCATTTTCACAGTATTGATTCTTCCTACCCAGGAACGTGGAATATCTCTCCATCTGTTTATGTCATCTTTGATTTCTTTCCTTAGTATCTTATAATTTTCTGTGTACAGTTCTTCTGTCTCATTAGGTAAGTTTATTCCTAGATATTTAATTGTTTTTGTTGCCATAGTGAATGGGATTGATTCTTTAATTTCTCTCTCTGATTTTTCATTGTTAGTATGTAGAAATGCAAGTGATTTCTGTGTATTGGTTTTGTATCCTGCAACTTTGCTAACTTCACTGATCAGCTCTAGTAGTTTTCTCATACTGTGTTTAGAATTTTCTATATACAGCATCATGTCATCTACAAAAAGTGAGAGTTTTGCTTCTTCTTTTCCAGTCTGGATTCCTTTTATTTCTTTTTCTTCTCTGATTATTGTAACTAGGACTTCCAGATGTATGTTGAATAATGAAAGTGGACACCCTTGTCTTGTTCCTGATCTTAGGAAGAATGCTTTCAGTTTTTAACCATTGACAATAATGTTTGTTGTAGGCTTATCATATATGGCCTTTACTATGTTGTGGTAGGTTCCTTCAATGCCCATTTTTTGAAGGGTTTTAATCATAAATGGGTGCTGAATTTGTTTCAAAGGCTTTTTCTGCATCTATTGAGATTATCATACAGGTTTTATGTTTCAATGTGTTAATATGGTGTATCAGATTGTTTAATTTGTGTATATTGAAGACTACTTGCATTCCTGGAATAAACCCAACTTGATCATGGTGTATGAGCTTTTTGACATGTTGCTGAATTCTGTTTGCCAAAATTTTGTTGAGGATTTTTGATTTTTTAAATTTCTTTAGTAACCTGTTGGTTATTTAGAAGCACGTGTTTAATCTCCATGTGTTTGTGTTTGTTACATTTTTTCTTGTTATTGATATCGAGTCTCATAGAATTGTGATCAGAGAAGATGCTTGATATGATTTCAGTTTTCTTGAGTTTACTGAGGTTTGATTTGTGACCCAAGATGTGGTCTATCCTGGAGAATGTTCCATGTGCACTTGAGATTATGGTGTATCCTTCAGCATTTGGATGGAATGTCCTGATGATATCATTGAAATTCATCTCATCTAATATATCATTTAAGACTTGTGTTTCCTTATTAATTTTCTGTTTTGATAATCTGTCCATTGGTATGAGTGAGGTGTGAAAATGTCCAACTATTATTGTGTTACTGTCAACTTCTCCTTTTATGTCTGTTATTGTTTGTCTTATGTATTGAGGTGCTCCTATGTTGGGTGCATAGATATTTATAATTGTTATGTCTTCCTCTTGGATTGATCCCTTGATCATTAGGTACCATCCTTCCTATCTCTTGTAATCTTCTTTATTTTAAGGTCTATTTTGTCTGATGTGGGGATTGCTACTCCAGCTTTCTTTTGCTTCCCATTTGCATGGAATATATTTTTCCATCCTCTCACTTTCAGTCTAAATGTGTCTTTAGATCTGAAATGGGTTTCCTGCAGACAGCATATATATGGGTCTTATTTTTGTATCCATTCAGCCAGTCTCTGTCTTTCGGTTGGAGCATTTAATCCATTTTCATTTAAAGTAATTATTGATATATATGTTCCTATTATCATTTTCTTAATTGTTTGTGGTTGATTTTGTGAATCTTTTATCTTCTCTTGTACTTCTTGACTATATAAGTACCTTTACCATGTGTTGTAAAGCTGCTTTGGTGATACTGAATTCTCTTAACTTTTGCTTGTCTGAAAAGCTTTTTATTTCTCCATCAGTTTTGAATGAAATTCTTGCTGAGTGCAGTAATCTTGGTTTAGACTTTTCCCTTTCAGTACTTTAAATATATCCTGCCATTCCCTTCTGGCCTGCAGAGTTTCTGCTGGAAGATGAGCTGTTAAGTATATGGGGTTTCCCTTGTGTGTTACTCATTGCTTCTCCCTTGCTGCTTTTAATATTCTTTCTTTGTATTTAGTCTTTGTTAGTTTGATTAGTATGTGTCTTGGCATGCTTCTCCTTGGGTTTATCCTGTATGGGACTCTTTGTATCTCTTGGACTTGAGTGACTATTTTCTTTTCCATGTTGGGGAAATTTTCAACTATGATTTATTCAAAAATTTTCTCATACCTTTCTTTTTCTCTTCTTCTTTTGGCACCAAGATATTGGTGCGTTTGATATTGTTCCAGAGGTCTCCAAGACTTTCCTCAGTTCTTTTCAGTCTTTTTACTTTATTCTGCTCTTGAGAAGTTATTTTCACCATTTTATCTTCCAGCTCACTGATTCATTCTTCTGCTTCAGATATTCTGCTATTGATTCTTTCTAGAGTATTTTTAATTTCAGTATTTGTATTGTTTGTCTCTGTACATTTATTCTTTACTTCTTCTAGGTCTTTGCTAAATGATTTTTGCATTTTCTCCATTTTGTTTTCAAGAATTTTGATCATCTTTACTATCATTATTCTGAATTCTTTTTCAGGTAGTTTGCCTATTTCCTCTTTGTTTATTTGGACTTCTGTGTTTCTAGTTTATTCCTTCATTTGTGTAGTATTTCTCTGCCTTTCATAGTTTTTTTTAACTTATTGTTTCTGAGGTCTCCTTTTCCTGGCTTTAAGGAACGTTGAATTCTTTTTTGAAGAAGGTTGAATTCTTCCTTTTGGTTTCTGCCCTCCTAAGGTTGTTCCAGTAGTTTGTGTAAGCTTCGTATTGGGTGAGATTTGTGCTGAGGTTTTGTTTGTATCTTCTTCCTGTGATAGGAAAGGCTGAGTGAGGTGGTAACCCTGTTTCCTGATGATTAGGTTTGTATTTTTGTTTTGTTTGTTGTTCAGTTGAGGCGTCCTCCACAGGGTGCTACTGGTGCTTCGGTGATGCAAGGTCTTGTATTCAAGTGGTTTCCTTTGTGTGAGTGCTCACTGTTGATACTCCCTAGTGTTAGTTCTCTGGTTGTCTAGGGTCTTGGAGTCGGTGCTTCCACTCCAAAGGCTCAGGGCCTGATCTCTCTCTCTTGTTCCCCATTCTGGAAGCAAAGTTCTTGCAGCTGCAGCAGCATCCTCCCTTCCAAACTTCTGTTATTCTTTTTGTTTTTTGTTTTTTGTTTTTTTTCAATTTTGTCAATGGTTTTACTTTGCAAAAGCTTTTAAATCTAATTAGGTTCTGTTTTTGTTTTTGTTTTTTTTTTTTTGCTTTTATTTCCTTTGCTTTAGAGATAGATCAAAAACATTGACCGTTTAGGTCAAAAAGTGTTCTGTGTTTCATTCTAGTAGCTTTATAGTATCTGGTCTTACACTTAGGTCTTTAATCCATCTTGAGTTTACTTTTGTATATGGACAACTTTTTGTCTCATCTTGGTGAAACAAACTATCAATTCTCAGTTAAATTCTGTTATTGAAGAATAAAATCAAGATGGAATTAGTAATGGCTAACTCTCCCTGCTTTAAGACCATCCGGTATTACATTTCAGTAGTGAACCTCAGGGGGCAAATGAATTACCAAGAACCACTTTTCTTTTAGATTGCGCTGGTGTCTGTGTGTCCACAGTTCCTTGTCAAATAAAGCCTGTCATTTGGGTGCAGCAGCTTTGCATTTTTAATCATCTTCTGTTTCCTAGTTAAGGCTTCCCAGGTGGCTCCATGACAAAAAATTCATCTGCCAATGCAGGAGATGCAAGTTTGATCCCTGGAGAAGGAAAGACCCTGGAGAAGGAAGATCCCCTAGAGAAGGAAATGGCACCCACTCCAGTATTCTTGCCTGGTGAATCCCATGGACAGCGGAGCCTGGTGGGCTATAGTCCATGAGGTCTCAAAGTCAGACACAGCTGAGTGACAGCATGCACATATCTCCCAGTTACCTATTTGCGACAGGTCTGCTAGACAGTATGAACTATCAAGGCTATGATGTTGCAAATATTTTATGCTCCTCACGCAGTTTATCTGTTCTGGTAATTGGTACAGTATTTATAATCTTCCTGTCTTTATCCTGAATGTGTGTCTGCATTTAGAACCATAAATTTTTCTGAATTTGAGTGGCTTTAGACAGCATGGTTTTAACTGTAACATACTCTGTTTGTCTGTTTCTGTGTATGTGTACGTGTGCACACACATCCAATACATGGATATTTATTCTCACACCCACAAACAGGATAATTTATAGCATAACAGACATACAGGCTTTAAAATTTTTCCCAGCGCCTGTCGTTAACAGTTGAGTGTTTTCTCTATAGTGTAGTGCTGAGTATTACAGGGGGAAAATGCCACTGATGGTGTTTCTTTAGGCAGAAGTAAGGTGAGAAAGAAGTCTTGGGCAGGAAGGCACAAAGATTGGAAGCCTGTATGTTCTGCTGTCAGGACGTCTCCCAACAGCCCCTGAGAAAAGGTGACCAGGTCTTCTGGCCCATTGTGCCTTTGTTGGGAACCACACTGCCGTCAGGAAGATCCTGGAATCTGACTCATCAGTGAGTACCAATGGGGAGGCACCAATTTTGCAAAGACAATGAAATCTGCAATTGAAGATAACAAAATAATGAAGTAGTGCTTACCTCTGTTTCTGTTGTCTACTGCTGATTATCTGATTTTATTAGCTTTTATTTATCCTTTAAGGAATTTTTTTAAAAAGTTTTATTTATTTACTTATTTGGCTGCACTGGGTACTTTGCCTTTGTAAAGGGAGACAAAGATTTAGGAAAGTGATACTTAATTGGGGATTGTCTCATTCATATCACTGGGTGCCTCAGGCATTTTCTGTTGTTTTCACATTTTGTTATAAGTATTAGTTTTATGTCTCCTGTAAGATTCTAAGCTTCTTGAGGGCTGAAACTATGCCTTGTATTTCACTTGTATCTGCAAAACATTGTTGCATAGCTTAGCATACTACTAGATTCATGGTTGATGCTCAGTGAATGCTTGTCAGTTGACCTTCTCACAGCATATGTGTTTAACTCTGCTTAGCTCAATCACAGGTTGATGGTTTAGTGGGAAATTTGAGTTAAATGTTTCCGCATTTATTCAGCAGCTCAGAGTATCAGTGTATGGGATGATTAGGTAGGTATTTTGTTGTAATTGTATCATTGATTTTCATGCTTTATTTATTTTTTTCCTCTTTAACTGAGGAATCCTTTCTTTAATGGACTCAGTGTGAAGAATGTGTACAGTATGTACAAGAGACGAATAAGGAGTTTCTCTGAAATGAGTGGAAGTTGAGGTCCCATCCTCAGTGGCCTCCTTGTCATTGCTCCCTCTTCTCTCCTGCTCTATTTCCCTGAACATCCCCAAATCAAGTGGTCAGAGAACCATCTCCTGGGACTGATAGGGTATGACTTGTAAGCTGTAGAGAAAATGTCTTTGAGTGTATTACTACATTCAGTCCATCATTTAAAAAAAAAACACAGGCTTTATTTTTCTAGAGAAGCTTAAGCTTTATAGAAAAACTGAGAAGAAATTATAGTTTCTATATATCTCCATCCAGCCTGCCTCCAGTTACCTTATCATTAACATCTTGCATTGGTATTGTACATTTGCTATAATTGGGGACCTGATACTGATACATTATTATTTACTAAAGTCTCTGTTTCACTTTAGGATTTACTCTTTGTATTTATAAGAGAGCAAAATTCACCACCCCAAAATGTCAGTTTGGAATGCAGATTATATTGAGCCCAAAACAATCAAAACACCTGGCAAGACATTTTTTGCTTTCCCCTTAACTGCCTAAAAGAATTTAAATATAGGGCATATTCCCAGAATAAAGCTATCTTCAGAGATATCAGCATAGACTATGGGCTAAGTGTGGTAACTCAGCAGGGCTTAGAGATCAGAGTCTGCTTGTGCTTTCTCTGCCTACCCCAGTAAATATTTGTTTATCAAGCACTTGTTTTTCTATGTCCATGTGAATTAATTGCCTTCCTCCCTTTTGAAGCCCAAGCCATTGCCTTCAACATCCTCATTTGTTTTTAGCTGAAACTATTTAAGGTGAGGGTTTTGGTCATTTTTAGCAAGTTACTTATTTTTCCTGGGTCCCTCCTATGTATGCATGTTATTAAATGATTGCTTGATTTTTCTCCTGCTAATCTGTTTCATGTCAACTTAATTCTTAGACCAGCTAGAAGTGTAGAGGAAAATGTCTTCTTCCCTGATATACAATACAGTTAGGTATTTTTTTTTCTTTCTTTGTTTTTAAAAGTCAAAGTATAGTTGATTTACAATGTTATGTTAGTTTTTGGTATATAGCAAAGCAATTCAGCTATATATATTCAGTTATACACAAATGTAAGTATATATACATATATATATTCTTTTTCATATTCTTTTCCATTATGGTTTGCTACAGGATATTGAATATAGTTCCCTGTGCTATACAGTAAGACCTTACTGTTTGTCTGTTTTATATATAGTGATTTATTCCAGTTCTATGTGTTTTGAAAAATGCATGATGTTTTGTATCTACCATTATAGTATCATGCAGAATAGTTTCACTGCTTTAAAAATGCCTTGTGTTCCACATGTTTATCCTGGGGTCCAATAGTTTTTTTGAGGGATTATAACTGTTTTACAGTGTTGTAAAACAAATCTGATCAGCCATATGTGTACATATATCGCCTTCCTCTAAGTCGCCACAGAGTAATGAGCTAAGCTCCCTATGCCATATAGCAGGTTCCTACAAGTTATTATTTTATACATGGTAGTGTAGATATGTCAATGTTAATATCCCAATTCATCCAGTCCTCCCCTTCTACTCCAGTGTCCACATGTCCATTCTCTGCCTCTGCATCTCTACTCCTGCCCTGCAAACAGGCTTTGTTCCATTTTTCTAGATTACACATGTAAGTGTTAATATATGATATCTGTTTTTCTTTCTGACTTCACTCTGTATGACAGACTCTAGGTCCATCCGCAACTCTACTAATGACCCAATTTCATTTCTTTTTATGGGTAAATAATATTCCATTGTATGTATCACATCTTTATCCAGTCATCTGTCAGTAAACATTTAGGTTACTTCCATTTCTTGGCTATTGTAAATAGTGCTGCAGTGAGCATTGGGGTCATGTGTCTTTTTGAATTATGTCTTTTTTTTTTTCAGAATATATGCCATTAGTGGGATTGCTGGGTCATATGGTAGTTCTAGCTTTAGTCTTGTTCATACTGTTCTCCATAGTGACTCTATCAGTTTGCATTCCACCAACAGTACAAGTGGATTCCCTTTCCGTCACACTTTCTCCAGCATTTATTATTTGTAGATTTGTTGATGATGGCCATTCCACCCAGTGGGAGGTGATACCTTATTGTAGTTTTGATTTACATATTGCTTTATTTTGGGGGGCTCCAAAATCACTGCAGATGGTGATTGCAGCCATGAAATTAAAAGGTACTTACTCCTTGAAAGGAAAGTTATGACCAACCTAGATAGCGTGTTCAAAAGCAGAGACATTACTTGGCCCACAAAGGTCCGTCTAGTCAAGACTATGGCTTTTCCAGTGGTCATGTATGGATTGTAGAGCTGGACTGTGAAGAAGGCTGAGCACTGAAGAATTGATTCTTCTGAACTGTGTTGCTGGAGAAGACTCTTGAGAGTCCCTTGGACTGCAAGGAGATCCCTAAAGGAGATCAGTCCTGGGTGTTCTTTGGAAGGACTGATGCTAAAGCTGAAATTCCAATATTTTGGCCACCTCATGCGAAGAGTTGACTCATTGGAAAAGTCTTTGATGCTGGGAGGGATTGAGGGCAGGAGGAGAGAAGGACGACAGAGGATGAGATGGCTGGATGGCATCACCGATTCAATGGACGTGAGTTTGAGTGAACTCCCGGAGTTGGTGATGGACAGGGAGGCCTGGCATACTGTGGTTCATGGGGTCGCAAAGAGCTGAACACGACTGAGTGACTGAACTGAATAATGAGTGATGTCTAGCGTCTTTTCATGTGCCTCTTGGCCTTCTGTATGTCTTCTTTGGAGAAATGTCTAATTCTTCTGTCCTTTTTTTTTTTTGATTGGGTTGTTTTTTTGCTATTGAACTTCATGATCTGTTTGTATATTTTAGAGATTAATCTCCTGTCAGTTGTTTCATTCACAAATATTTTCTCCCAATCTGTGGGTTGTCTTTTCCTCTTGTTTATGGTTTTCTTTACTGTGCAAGTTTTTCAGTTTAATTAGGTCCCATTTGTTTTTTTGTTTGTTTGTTTTCATTATTCTAGGAGGTGGATCAAAAATGATCTTGCTGTGATTTATGTCAGAGAGTGTTCTGTTTTCCTCTAAGAGTTTTATGATTTGTGGTCTTATATTTAGGTCTTGAATCCATTTTGAGTTATTTTGTGGGGGGGAGGGTCCAACATTTTTTAAGGTACACTAATATTCACAAGGGTGATAGTGACAAGAATCAGGCTTGATACTGTAGAAGTTCTGCTCTGTCCCTTCATCACAACTGGAAAAATCTCCAGATTTATATTGTCAAAGAGGCAGACTGGGATTACTGATGATGAGCATCATCCTCCTCTGTCAACTCAGAAGACCATCTACTGCTTTTGTGCTTCAGAAGAGCTGTAATTTATCAATGAAACTAATTGTTGAGGTAAATTTCACCTTAATGCCATGCATTGTTAGAATATGTTGTGATATATCTGAATCTAATGTGTATTAATATGTGGGCAAAGGTACTTTTTACTATTTTCATGTCCAAACTCTAGACTTGTCTTTCCAAATACTGATTTGTGCAAAACATTTTCCTTACTTTGAGAGCCTGTCTTTGACTTTGGTGCACTGCTAACTATGCACGAAATTTTTAGAATGACACTGACAATGAATACAAAATATTAATAAACCAACAAGACAAGCAGTTTTCAGAAATCACATTATGTACAGTTAATGCTTAACTGACCTTTTCTGCAGTTACTTAAATCTTTTAAAAATTCATTTAATTTCAAAGGCAGAGTATTATCCTATTTATATGTAAATTGTCTTTAATTCATGCATTGATTTATAAGACAAATCCAAAAGATCTTTTACCACAAGTGACCTTTTTGACTCTACATTTCTGGGAAAACTGTGAAGTGGTTTCTTGGTGACCTCGGATCCACCTGTGGTACAACATATGCCAAGTCTGTTCTGTGTAAATCACTCATGATTATATGGTTTTCAGCCAACATTGAATTATTAGAGGTATAATTGTTCTAGTTACTATCAGAAGTTACACAGAACCATTTACGAGGATTTTTTTTCTTTCTATTTTCATTTTCATCTGACAAATCTAATTAGAAACTTTACTAGGAAATATCGTTGTTTATTCAACGGAAGGGCTTCCAAGGTGGCACTAGTGATAAAGAATCCACCTGTCAATACAGGAGACACAGAAGATTCAGGTTAGATCCCTGGTCAGGAAGATCCCCTGAAGGAGGAAATGGCAACCTACTCCATATTCTTGCCTGGAGAAGCCCATGAGGGATTCTGGTGGGCTCACCAGAGGAGCCTGGTGGACTATGGTCCATTGGGTCACAAAGATCCAAAGGGTTGGGCACAACTGAACATCTGAGCCCAATTCAAAGGAGACAGAGTTAGGTATTTAGTAGGTATTGCTTCCAAAGACTCTGGATCTCAGAGAAACGCTTAAATTTATATTGGGCTTCCCTGGTGGCTCAGACAGTAAAGAATCTGACTGCAATGCAGGAGACCTGGGTTTGATCCCTGGACCGGGAAGATCCCCTAGAGAAGGGAATGGCTACCCACTCCAGTATTCTTACCTGTAGAATTCCATGGACAGAGGAGCTTGGTGGCTACAGTCCATGGGATAGCAAAGAGTTGGAAATAACTGAGTGATTAATACTTTGGGGCTTACTGCCTGCCATAAATACATGCTAATCCAGAGAATCTTAGGAAAGCAAGCAGAACAAGTTAACGTCAATATTTTTGGTGCAATATGTATTTATTCAACTTGATTTTCTACCTGTGTTTAGTTCACATTAGGAAATTGTCTAAAGACAGTGCTTCAAAACAAGTTCTCTTTCTTCTGGAGATGCATATAATTCAAAATTGCCTAGTGTTGTTTTTTATGGATAAAATGCAAATAACTTAAATCTTAACCAATGTAAAACATTGAAAGTAAAGTTAAAACATGCTATACTTAATCACTGTGATTAAGTATCCCATGCATGCTTAATCACTCAGTTATGTCTGACTCTTTGCTACTCCCTGGACTGTAGCTCACCAGGGTCTTCTGTCTCTTTCTTCTGGAGATGCATATAGTACAAAATTGCCTAGTGTTTATTTTTAATGGATAAAATGCAAATAACTTAAATCTTAACCAATGTAAAACATTGGAAGTAAAGTTAAAACATGCTATACTTAATCACTGTGCTCAAGTATCCCATCCATGCTTAATCACTCTGTTATGTCCAACTCTTTGCTACTCCCTGGACTGTAGCTCACCAAACTCCTCTGTCCATGGGATTTCCCAGGCAAGAATACTAGAGTGGGTAGCCATTCCCTTCTCCAGGGATCTTCCCATCCCTGGGATCAAACCCATATCTCCTGCATTGGCAGGCAGATTCTCTACCCATGAGCTACTTGGGAACAAAAACTTGCCATATATATATGCATATCTGTGTGAGTGTCAGTTGCTCAGTCATGTCTGACTTTTTGCCACCCCATGAAATGTAACCCACCAGGCTCCTCTGTCCATGGGATTTCCAGGCAAGAATACTGGAATGGGTTGCTATTTCCTTCTCCAGGGATCTTCTGGACCCAGGTATCAAACCAGCATCTCCTGCATTGGCAGGTGGATTCTTTACCAGTCTCACCTGGGACCTAGTGGAAGGGTACCAGGTACTATTAGAGCATGTAACAAAGTATCCGTACTGGGCTGAGAAATGGAGGTGGGCTTCTCTAAGCAAGTAACATTTAAGCAGTACTCAGAAAAGAAAGAAAGTGAAGTTGCTCAGTCATGTCCAACTCTCTGTGAGCCCATGGACTGTACCCCACCAGGCTCCTCCATCCATGGGATTTTCCAGGCAAGAGTATTGGAGTGGGGTGTCCAGGGGATCTTCCCAACCTAGGGATCGAACCTGAGTCTCCTGGATTGTAGGCAGACTCTTTATGGTCTGAGCCAAGGCAGTACTTATAGGAATGGATAAATATGCCAGAAAATATAAGTATGTATAATAAGCTATACTAGGGATTTTCTGCTAATTCACATTTCCTAATACTTAGCTCATCCTTCTTAGAGTTGGTGCCGTTTATATAAATATGAATTTTTCAGTGTAAGAAAGCATTTCCTTTTACACCTGTGATAAGATTTCACTCACATGGGTCATTACATGGAAGCCCCTGCTCTTTCTTTATCCCTTCACAGGTAGAAGATGCTGACGAAATAGCATATCATACAGTAAGAGGTAGTAAAACATGTCTGTAGGATAGAAGGACCCTTTTTCTTCCCTTTCTTTTGATTTTTTCTTTTCTTTTATTATGTTTCCTTCCCTACTCCTTCAGTTCCTCCCTGCTTTTTTTTTGAAAATTGACTTTCCCTTTTAAGATGATTGCCAGGATTCTGAAAGATGAAAGAAATCCTCTGATTTTTCCCCATGGATTAAACTTCTCACTAGAACTTGAATAACCAGATAGTATTTTTAAGCTGTAAGAATGCCTCTGGCTTCTCCTAGCCCTTTGTGAATAAACTCAGAGAATGTACTGAAGTTAATTTTTAAACTCATTCAATGATATTTAAAACATAAAAATGTATTTTTTACTAGATCAATTTAGTAATAGACATAGCCGTTGATGGAATGGGATTCTCAAAACATTTTCCTTACTTTGAGAGCCTGTCTTTGACTTTGGTGCACTGCTAACTATGCACGAAATTTTTAGAATGACACTGACAATGAATACAAAATATTAATAAACCAACAAGACAAGCAGTTTTCAGAAATCACATTATGTACAGTTAATGCTTAACTGACCTTTTCTGCAGTTACTTAAATCTTTTAAAAATTCATTTAATTTCAAAGGCAGAGTATTATCCTATTTATATGTAAATTGTCTTTAATTCATGCATTGATTTATAAGACAAATCCAAAAGATCTTTTACCACAAGTGACCTTTTTGACTCTACATTTCTGGGAAAACTGTGAAGTGGTTTCTTGGTGACCTCGGATCCACCTGTGGTACAACATATGCCAAGTCTGTTCTGTGTAAATCACTCATGATTATATGGTTTTCAGCCAACATTGAATTATTAGAGGTATAATTGTTCTAGTTACTATCAGAAGTTACACAGAACCATTTACGAGGATTTTTTTTCTTTCTATTTTCATTTTCATCTGACAAATCTAATTAGAAACTTTACTAGGAAATATCGTTGTTTATTCAACGGAAGGGCTTCCAAGGTGGCACTAGTGATAAAGAATCCACCTGTCAATACAGGAGACACAGAAGATTCAGGTTAGATCCCTGGTCAGGAAGATCCCCTGAAGGAGGAAATGGCAACCTACTCCATATTCTTGCCTGGAGAAGCCCATGAGGGATTCTGGTGGGCTCACCAGAGGAGCCTGGTGGACTATGGTCCATTGGGTCACAAAGATCCAAAGGGTTGGGCACAACTGAACATCTGAGCCCAATTCAAAGGAGACAGAGTTAGGTATTTAGTAGGTATTGCTTCCAAAGACTCTGGATCTCAGAGAAACGCTTAAATTTATATTGGGCTTCCCTGGTGGCTCAGACAGTAAAGAATCTGACTGCAATGCAGGAGACCTGGGTTTGATCCCTGGACCGGGAAGATCCCCTAGAGAAGGGAATGGCTACCCACTCCAGTATTCTTACCTGTAGAATTCCATGGACAGAGGAGCTTGGTGGCTACAGTCCATGGGATAGCAAAGAGTTGGAAATAACTGAGTGATTAATACTTTGGGGCTTACTGCCTGCCATAAATACATGCTAATCCAGAGAATCTTAGGAAAGCAAGCAGAACAAGTTAACGTCAATATTTTTGGTGCAATATGTATTTATTCAACTTGATTTTCTACCTGTGTTTAGTTCACATTAGGAAATTGTCTAAAGACAGTGCTTCAAAACAAGTTCTCTTTCTTCTGGAGATGCATATAATTCAAAATTGCCTAGTGTTGTTTTTTATGGATAAAGTGCAAATAACTTAAATCTTAACCAATGTAAAACATTGAAAGTAAAGTTAAAACATGCTATACTTAATCACTGTGATTAAGTATCCCATGCATGCTTAATCACTCAGTTATGTCTGACTCTTTGCTACTCCCTGGACTGTAGCTCACCAGGGTCTTCTGTCTCTTTCTTCTGGAGATGCATATAGTACAAAATTGCCTAGTGTTTATTTTTAATGGATAAAATGCAAATAACTTAAATCTTAACCAATGTAAAACATTGGAAGTAAAGTTAAAACATGCTATACTTAATCACTGTGCTCAAGTATCCCATCCATGCTTAATCACTCTGTTATGTCCAACTCTTTGCTACTCCCTGGACTGTAGCTCACCAAACTCCTCTGTCCATGGGATTTCCCAGGCAAGAATACTAGAGTGGGTAGCCATTCCCTTCTCCAGGGATCTTCCCATCCCTGGGATCAAACCCATATCTCCTGCATTGGCAGGCAGATTCTCTACCCATGAGCTACTTGGGAACAAAAACTTGCCATATATATATGCATATCTGTGTGAGTGTCAGTTGCTCAGTCATGTCTGACTTTTTGCCACCCCATGAAATGTAACCCACCAGGCTCCTCTGTCCATGGGATTTCCAGGCAAGAATACTGGAATGGGTTGCTATTTCCTTCTCCAGGGATCTTCTGGACCCAGGTATCAAACCAGCATCTCCTGCATTGGCAGGTGGATTCTTTACCAGTCTCACCTGGGACCTAGTGGAAGGGTACCAGGTACTATTAGAGCATGTAACAAAGTATCCGTACTGGGCTGAGAAATGGAGGTGGGCTTCTCTAAGCAAGTAACATTTAAGCAGTACTCAGAAAAGAAAGAAAGTGAAGTTGCTCAGTCATGTCCAACTCTCTGTGAGCCCATGGACTGTACCCCACCAGGCTCCTCCATCCATGGGATTTTCCAGGCAAGAGTATTGGAGTGGGGTGTCCAGGGGATCTTCCCAACCTAGGGATCGAACCTGAGTCTCCTGGATTGTAGGCAGACTCTTTATGGTCTGAGCCAAGGCAGTACTTATAGGAATGGATAAATATGCCAGAAAATATAAGTATGTATAATAAGCTATACTAGGGATTTTCTGCTAATTCACATTTCCTAATACTTAGCTCATCCTTCTTAGAGTTGGTGCCGTTTATATAAATATGAATTTTTCAGTGTAAGAAAGCATTTCCTTTTACACCTGTGATAAGATTTCACTCACATGGGTCATTACATGGAAGCCCCTGCTCTTTCTTTATCCCTTCACAGGTAGAAGATGCTGACGAAATAGCATATCATACAGTAAGAGGTAGTAAAACATGTCTGTAGGATAGAAGGACCCTTTTTCTTCCCTTTCTTTTGATTTTTTCTTTTCTTTTATTATGTTTCCTTCCCTACTCCTTCAGTTCCTCCCTGCTTTTTTTTTGAAAATTGACTTTCCCTTTTAAGATGATTGCCAGGATTCTGAAAGATGAAAGAAATCCTCTGATTTTTCCCCATGGATTAAACTTCTCACTAGAACTTGAATAACCAGATAGTATTTTTAAGCTGTAAGAATGCCTCTGGCTTCTCCTAGCCCTTTGTGAATAAACTCAGAGAATGTACTGAAGTTAATTTTTAAACTCATTCAATGATATTTAAAACATAAAAATGTATTTTTTACTAGATCAATTTAGTAATAGACATAGCCGTTGATGGAATGGGATTCATACACTCATTCATTCATTCTTTATTCACAGTTCAGTTCAGGTCAGTAGCTCAGTCATATCTGACTCTTTGCAACCCCATGAATTGCAGCACGCCAGGCCTCCCTGTTCATCACCATCTCCCGGAGTTCACTCAGACTCATGTCCATTGAGTCGGTGATGCCATCCAGCCATCTCATCCTCTGTCGTCCCCTTCTCCTCCTGTCCCCAATCCCTCCCAGCATCAGAGACTTTTCCAGTGAGTCAACTCTTCACATGAGGTGTCCAATACTAGAGTTTCAGCTTTAGCATCAGTCCTTCCAAAGAAATCCCAGGGCTGATCTCCTTCAGAATGGACTGGTTGGATCTCCTTGCAGTCCAAGGGACTTTCAAGAGTCTTCTCCAACACCACAGTACAAACGCATTAATTCTTCGGTGCTCAGCCTTCTTCACAGTCCAACTCTCACATCCATACATGACCACAGGAAAAACAGCCTTATCTAGATGGACCTTTGTTGGCAAAGTAATGTCTCTGCTTTTGAATATGCTATCTAGGTTGGTTATAACTTTTCTTCCAAGGAGTAAGTATCTTTTAATTTCATGGCTGCAATCACCATCTGTAGTGATTTTGGAGCTCTCAAAAATAAAGTGTGCCACTGTTTCCACTGTTTCCCCATCTATTTCCCATGAAGTGATGGGACCAGATGCCATGATTTTGTTTTATGAATGTTGAGCTTTAAGCCAACTTTTTCACTCTCCTCTTTCACTTTCATCAAGAGGCTTTTTAGTTCCTCTTCACTTTCTGCCATAAGGGTGGTATCATCTGCATATCTGAGGTTTTTGATATTTTCCCTGACAATCTTGATTCCAGCTTGTGCTTCTTCCAGCCCAATGTTTCTTATGATGTACTCTGCATGAAAATTAAATAGGCAGGGTGACAATATACAGCCTTGATGTACAGTATTTATCAAATCTTTACTTTTTGATAGGGCTAATGCAAACCACTAATGATACAAAGATAAAAGATGTATATGTCTTTATGTGTATCTTCTCTCACATTTGTCTAGAACAATACCAGCTTTTTCACATGATAATTACAATTGTATGGAAACATCAGGCACATATTCCATGTCAGGCACCATATTTAGCATTTGATATACATGTCTTCATCATGTCCTTATGAGATAGTTTCTATTATTATTCCCATTTTATAGATGAAGTGAGACTTAGGTGAAATAACTTATTAGAGGTCAATTATTGGCAAGTAGCACAGCTAGAGTTTGAGCCATCTGCATTGTAAAGCATATTTACATTTCCTCCTGAAATCTTTGTGAATAATTTAGTAACGAGGAATTTTAGTTTAAGATGTCAACTAAAGTAAACTTATACAACTTAAAGGAATTTTAAATTCCTGGAAGTTGTTTACGGGTCATAGTCTTGTTTCTTGGTTTCATACCAGAAGACATCCATTGACAGGATTTTGTAGATGAGAAAATTTAGGAACCTGGTAGTTAAGTAACTTGCCCAAGGTCAAGTTGTTGGAAAGAACATGCTTGGGATTCACCCAGAGCTGCTTATTTTGAACGATCAAGCTCTCCTTCTATAAAGGAGCTATATTTTAAAAAATATTGCTTTTTTTTTCTGATTTTAGTACTCACTCATGCTGAATGTAGAAATGCTACAAAACACATTCAAATGAATAACAACAAAAATAAACAAAACAGTGAATTTTTCTTCTGTCTCTATCCCCATAGATATTCCTATCAGTTCACTTTAGTCGATCAGTTGTGTCAGTTGCGTTCAACTCTTTGCGACCCCATGGACAGGAGCACGCCAAGCTTCCCTGTCCATCACCAATTGCTGGAGCTTACTCAAACTAATGTCCATAGAGTCAGCGATGCCATCCATCCATCTCATGCTCTGGCATCCCCTTCTCCCCCTGCCTTCAATCTTTCCCAGCATCAGGGTCTTTTCAAATGAGTTAGTTCTTTGCATCAAGTGGCCAAAGTATTGGAGTTTCAGCTTGAGCATCAGTCCTTCCAATGAATATTCAGGACTGATTTCCCTTATGGACTGGTTGGATCTCCTTGCAGTCCAAGGGACTCTCAGGAGTCTTCTCCAATGCCACAGTTCAAAAGCATCAATTCTTTGGTGCTCAGCTTTCTTTATAGTCCAACTCTCACATCCATACATAACTACTGGAAAAACCATAGCTTTGACTAGATGAACCTTTGTTGGCAAAGTAATGTCTATGCTTTTTAACATACTGTTTAACTTAGTCATAACTTTTCTTCCAAGGAGTAAGCATCTTTTAATTTCATGGCTGCAGTCACCATCGGCAGTGATTTTGGAGTCCCCCAAAATAAAGTTTCTCACTGTTTCCCTTGTTTCCCCATCAATTTGCCATGAAGTGGTGGGACCAGATGCCATGATCTTTGTTTCTGAACGTGAGTTTTAAAGTAACATTTTCACTCTCCTCTTTCACTTTCATTAAGAATCTCTTTAGTTCTTTGCTTTTTGCCATAAGGGTGGTGTCATCTGCATATCTGAAGTTATTGATATTTCTCCTGAAAATCTTGATTCCAGCTTGTGCTTCATCCAGCCCAGCATTTCTTATGATGTACTCTGCATATAAGTTAAATAAGCAGAGTGACAGTATACAGCCTTGACATACTCCTTTCCCGATTTGGAACCAGTCTGTTGTTCCATGTCCAATTCTAACTGTTGCTTCTTGACCTACATACAGATTTCTCAGGAGGCAGGTCAGGTGATCTGGTATCCCATCTCTTGAAGAATTTTCCACAGTTTATTGTGATCCACATAGTCAAAGGCTTTGGTGTAGTCAATAAAGCAGAAATAGATGTTTTCCTGGAACTCTTTTCCTTTTACAATGATCCATTGGATGTTGTCTATTTGACATCTGGTTTCTCTGCCTTTTCTATGTCCAGCTTGAACATCTGGTTCATGGTTCATGTCCTATTGAAGCCTGACTTGGAGAACTTTGAGCACAACTTTGCTGACGTGTGAGATGAGTGCAATTGTTGGGTATTTTGAGCATTCTTTGGCATTGCCTTTCTTTGGGACTGGAATCAAAACTGACCTTTTCTAGTCCTGTGCCCATTGCTGAGTTTTCCAAATTTGCTGGCATATTGAGTGTAGCACTTGAAAAGCATCATCTTTTAGGATTTGAAAAAGCTCAACTGGAATTTCATCACCTCCACTAGCTTTGATCCTAGTGATGCTTTCTAAGGCTCACTTGATTTCCCATTCCAGAATGTCTGGCTCTAGGTGAGTGATCACACCATTATGATTATCTGGGTGGTGAAGATCTTTTTTGTATATTCCTGTGTATTCTTGCCACCTCTTCTTAATATCTTCTGCTTCTGTTAGGTCCATACCATTTCTGTCCTTTATTGTGCCCATCTCTGAATGAAAAGTTCCCTTGGTATCTGATTTTCTTGAAGAGATCTCTAGTCTTTCCTATTCTATTGTTTCCCTCTATTTCTTTACACTGGTCACTGAGGAAGGCTTTCCTATCTCTCCTTGCTATTCTTTGGAACTCTGCATTCAAATGGGTATATCTTTCCTTTTCTGGCAGGAGAAGGTGAGCGCCTGTCCTTCTACTTCCGTCACTAATGAATGCGCATTTGTGAGTTTTTTCCCCTACTCTTTGGTACCTGTGCATTGGTTTTGTTTCTAGTCTGAAGCTGTTTCCTCCTGGAGGAAAGGGACAGTTTCATTTAGTTCTGTCTCCCATAGCACTTGTCCCCCTTAGTAAACATATGGTAAATTCTCAGTAAATAATTGCTGCTTTAAATTGGATTGAAATCACCCACTGCCCATCATACACCTCTTTTGCAACTACAGGGTACAACAATACAATCCCAGAGGCCAGAAGAAGGAAGGGAATCCTGTTTTTCTATCATTCTCAAATTCCTTCCCCCTGTGGCTGGGAAACTGCTCAATGGTTGTGCTTTTGTCTGGGATGAAACTCAGAGGACACCAAGGTCAGCTTTCAGATGCAGCTGAGAGCAAAGCAGCAGCTGTGAATCAATTCCCCACCAGTCCCTGGCTTATAGCAGGAGCACGGTAAATGTTGGCCGAATGTATCAAGGAGTCACTTCCCTCCATGGTGGTTTAATGGTGCACTCTCTGCTTGCAGTGTATGAAATGGGCTCATGGACTTCCACCAGCCTACAGATTCCATAAGATGTGTACCATTTCCCGGTCACCAAGGATCTCAGTCGCTATGCCCAATCCTGTGGTCATCAATATCTCTTGAAGCTCCCACCCCCACATTGACAGGACCCGTCTGCAACCCCTGAAGCCTTACTCCTCTTATCCTTTGGACTATAGACCATATCATATCGTCTTTACTAATTTGTAAATGTTCAATTAAATAAGCCATGTCGTGCTTCTTCACCCTCTAGTAACCTGTTGATGGGCCTACAATGATAAAGTGTGGCAAGCGATCTTATATTCTCCCCTTTTCAGTTTGGCTCCAAATCTCTCCTTCTAGCTTGACTCAGCCAAAGCAGAGAGCAAGTGAACTTGGCATAATGAGAGATTGCTCAGATTAGCATTATGCTTGTAAACAACTTCTCTCTATCAAGATAAGGTTAATTCTCTCACTGTGATTGTGTTTCCTTTATACCGCCTCTCTCTAGCATTGTCAATTCTGCCTCTGATCCCTACCTCACAGCCTTAATCTTTGGGTTTCCCTTGGACCAGCTCTAGTCTGGGATTTTTCTGTCCAGGCTCTCTTGCATCATTCTAGTCTCATATGCTACCTCTCCTGTAAAGCCTTCCTTCATCACCTGAGCTAGAGGATCATCTTTCTTCCCAGCCCCTTGTAAGTCACTCACTGTGCATCACTTGTTTTATGGACTTCATCCTGATACATACTAAAATTAGTTTGAGGGCTGAGAACCAGAGGTGAAACCCCTCTGCATGGGGTCCTAATATTTTCCTTTGACAAGTTCTTCAACTTTGGGATTAACTTTCTTTTTTTGCAATTTTATATTAAGTGTTCTGTTTTTTAAAATGATAATGCCTTTAAAATACTATAAAACAATTTTTGGATAAGTTATCAATTCAGTTCAGTTCAGTTCAGTTCAATCACTCATTCATGTCCGACTCTGCGACCCCATGAATCACAGCACACCAGGCCTCCCTGTCTATCACCAACTCCCGGAGTTCACCCAGACTCGCGTCCATCGAGTCATTGATGCCATCCAGCCATCTCATCCTCGGTCGACCCCTTCTTCTCCTGCCCTCAATCCCTCCCAGCATCAGAGTCTTTTCCAATGAGTCAACTCTTACAAGTGACTTATTACTGTACTTCCATCTTGAATCATTCAGGAAAGCAGTATCCTTTCCTCTTACTTTATTTGTAGAAGAACTTATGCTTTTCTAAAGGCCATCAAATTATTTTATCTTCTATTTTCATAGTAGATTTTGCAGTTGAGAGAGCTAGTAAAATCATATGAACTTTGTCATGAGGAGATTGGGCCCTAGAGAAGTCAAGTGGCTGTAAATTTATCTCTTTTTAAATTTGAAATTTAGTGAAGTAGTGCAGGTGATGGCCTTGTTTCCTGTGACCCATACCCCTTCTCCTTTTCTTATTCTTTCTGCTCTTTTAGTATTAACCTCCTTACTAATCTTTCTTACCTTAGGATCTGGTATGCCATTTTTTACATTTTCAATGATTTTGCCAAGGTCTTTAATTTCTTCATGTAGGTCTGGTTTGATCTCTGTGCAGTCCAAGGGACTCTCAAGAATCTTCTCCAACACCACAGTTTTAAAAAGCATCAATTCTTTGGTGCTCAGCTTACTTTATGGTCCAAATCCATCCATACATGAGTAGTGGGAAAACCACAACTTTGACTAGATGGACCTTTGTCAGCAAAGTAATGTCTCTGCTTTTAATATGCTGTCTAGATTTGTCATAGCTTTTCTTCCAAGGAGCAAGCATCTTTTAATTTCATGACTGAAGTCACCATCTGCAGTGATTTTGGAGTTCTTGAATGTTGAGTTTTAAGCCAGCTTTTTCACTCTACCTTTCACTGTCATCAAGAGGCTCTTCAGTTCCTCTTAGCTTTCTGCCATAAGCGTGGTATCATCTGCATATCTGAGGTTATTGATATTATGAGTTTGAAGATTATTTTAAAAGAATTATTAAACTGGTGTGAATGCGCTCACAAATGCTTTCTCTATTCTTTTGCAATTCTTCCACCTGGGGAGCATAAGTGTATCGGAAACAAATGTCAGTCCTTGGTGTCAGGAAACCTGGATGTTTTCCCTACTTTTTCAGTTATTCTCTGTTTGACTTTGGTAAACTCACTTCTGTGCTGAGTTTTGGTTTCTTCTTGTATAGCAGAGGTTTTAAGACTTTCCTTATTTGAAAGCCAGTGTTACTATTTGTTGAAATGATGGTCTTACTTAGATTGTTTTAAAAAAAAAGATTCTGGTTGAAACAATGTCATGGGCTTGGTATACACTGACACAGGTTGGAAATCAGTGATCAATAATGGACATAATAATACTACTCTGCCTGACTCTCTATCTCCTCCTTAGGATAAAATAAAGTTTATGAAAGAATTTTATAAAATTGACTTTGTTCTATTATGATGTCATCATGAAGATTTCATACTTTCCTTAAGTTCGTCCATCAAACATGACACGACAAACCCAGACTGAAAATTTTAAAGTCTTAAAATTGAGCAGCCATATTGTGGTTTAGGAATGTTTTAATTCAACAAGAGGACTGAGTGTAGAAACGCTTGGGAAAACACCAATCAAGGAGGTTATTGAAGGCAAAATGAGGATGCAACTATATGAAAGGAGATGGTATTAAGCCAGAAATTGGACTGGCATTGTTTGGCATTAATTAAACTTGTAACCAGTCACAATAATTCCACTGTAACCCATCTGGGAAGCTATAATCTAGTTCCCAAGTGAAATAAACAGTGAGGCCAAAGGCCGAATAGTTTAACAAAAGGGAATTAGATGATTATCTTGTAAACTAGAGGAGCAATGATATTGTGGCTTAATTAGAGAGCTGGCTCGGAAGCTCAAGTTAAGCAAGAGTTTTAAAGCAGTTGCTTGGTCATTTGCAAGATGTTGGAAAGGTTTTATTTATGAGAAAAAAGAAGTACCAAATGGTCACTGAGGGGAAAACATAAATGCTGCAATGGCACACAGATGGTAGTTGGGGGAAATGCTGGGGAGAATGATTTAATATAGTGTTTATAGAGACCAATGGAATAAACAAAGAGTGGTGCATTAGTGATCAAGAAATTGCATTGACAGGTATTAGACACCCTGCGATCAGGGGATTAAGTCTAAGGAGATGCTTAGGCTTAACTGAACACAGAGTTAGAGAGTGCACTAATAAATAGATATTCTGGGTTTTGATCTTGAGTTAATTGTTCAGTTTTAACTGTTGTGACATTTCTTTGATTTGACTATTGCTGAACAGATCATAACTGTTAATGTCTATCTTTTTGCCTGAAATATTTGATTAAGGTTTGATGGTTTTCCCTGAACATTCTCTCATTACTTTTGTATGACACACCATAGGAAACTGACAATTTTGTTCTGATTAGTGACTTTACCTGCTCTGGTTGGTGACTTTATGAATCTGTGGTACCTAAATAAATACATAAGAGATGTGAACAATACACACAGTCTGTCATTGGTTTGTTTAATTTTTATCTCAGTGATAATCTGCATGTTTCTGGGTACTAGATTACTAACCCAAGTCCTGTATACACATCGTGGGGACAAAATCATTCTGAGTTTCAGCTGTAGCTTTTTCCCTTGAAGAAGGCAGCTTCTCATAGGACAGTCTAGACAAACTTACTGGTTCAACTTTGAGTTAGAAATATTTGTAAATCGTTCTATACCAACTTTGTTTTTCTCTCCTTACAACACTGTTAAGAATCTGTCATCAGTGCCTGCACTAATCCTTGGTTGCCTAGATTGAGCACTCCTCTGATTTGCCTAAGGAAAAGAGCCAAAATTGTGTCTACAGATTTTCAGTTTGATGACACCTTGGCTTAATGAAAATTCTTGAAGAGAATGTGCTTTTTTTTTTTTTTTTAAGTTCCAAGCTGGTAAAAATGAACAATTTTGCATAAGAAATAAATCCTTAGCATTAAGATAAATGAGAAGCACCAATGATGTGAAACAAAGTTTGCTTTGACATAGATAAGGGAGCTAAGTAGGATTCTATGGGAATTCACACACTGGATCTAAATCTCTTTTTAATTACTGCATCAAGAAATATGCTTTTCCCCTCTCATGACTATTCAAATTCTTTCCTTCAGCACTTTTTAAACAAAAACATCCTTGTTCAGTGACCTAGTTTGACCACGTGCTCTTTAACTGGAAGCCTGGGAAGGAAGTGAGACCCTCCTCTTACTGGGATATGCTGTGGAGGCCCTTACTGTTTCCTCAGTTACTTCGTCACTCACCACTCTAGGGAGTGGGACCATTCCTGGCATTCTCAGATGCTTTAACACCCAGACCACTTAGCTCCTATTTTGAAATTACTCTGACAGATTTCTTTACACTTTGGAAGAGCTATTCAGATTATAACCCTAAAAAGCAGATGAAAAGGTTTTGCTTTTACTTTATTTAATGAATTATTTTTGTTTGGCTGCTCTGGGTCTTTTTGCTTCGCGTGGGCTTTCTTTAGTGGTGGTGATTGGGCTTCTCATTACACATTACAGAGCCTTCTCTTGTAGCAGAGCACAAACTCTAGGGTGTACAGGCTTCAATAGTTGTGGCTCGTGGGCTCTAGAGATTAAATGATTTTTGAAAAATGGGATAGAGAGATAAATAATTGGATTCAAAGCACTGGTGTGTCCAGGGATATTCTTACAACTCAAAAGATAAATTAAGAGCTAGACTTGGACCTCGCCAAAAATGTTGCCGTGTTGACTGACAGGAAAGTGTATTTCATACAGTAAGTAGGCTAGCCTTAGGCTAGGAAAGAAGATTGAGTTGGAAAAGGAATGCAGGTGGGATTCCAGAAATGAGTCAGTTCCATTCATTACTTAGGGCTTAGAAGTAAAAGAGGGCAATGGAGAGTCCACAGAAATATATTACTAGATTAGAGTTTCCTGAGAGGGAAATGTTAGGTTGTGAATGGTTGTAAGTTATTCACCTGGCTTTTGGAAGTAGGAGAAGGAAAATACAGTCAGGGGTATTAGTTGCAGGCACCAGAGTCTACACTGGCCAATAGAAAATTAATTTATTAAAGGATATACAACATTTCAGATTCCCACATGGCTCAATGGTAAAAAAATCTCTCTGCTGAGCAGGAGATGCATGTTCGATCTCTGGATTGGGAGGATTCCCTGGAAAAGGAAATGGCAACGCACTCCAGTATGCTTGCCTGGGAAATCCCACAGACAGAGGAGATTGGTAGGCTACAGTCCATGGGGTCACAAAGAGTTGGACATGACTTAGCGACTAAAGAAGAATGACACTGCAGCATTTCAAAGAATCATTGGGAATCCCAGAGAATCAAACTTGAGGCTACACTTCTGGGACTAGTGCCCAAAGCTATTCTGCAGAATGGGCCTGGTAAGAAAATAGCTGTTAACACAGCAGCTGACTATAGAGCCATGCTACGGAACGGACTAACGTGGGGATTTTCACCGTCCATTCACTGGATGCCAGAAAGTCTTCTTGATTGTAACCCCGGTAGATACCAAGGATTTAATTTTACCACAGTTTCTGCCAAGATCCCTGAAAGCAAGACACCTTTCCCACTGCCTCCACCAGCAAAATAGCTTCCAGCCTACAGTTGTTATTTCTTTTCTTCCCATTTCTCACTTGTTCATTTCGGTGAGTGGACCAAGACAACCTTTAAATTAACTTGCATTTTTGGTTGAAATACAATTTACTTTATGTGAAAATGCTCCTATAATCATTATTCTATCTTATAAATGATAAATATTTATTTATTTAAACTAAAGGTGGAATCTGTGCTAACTAACATTTGTAAGTTCATCTCAAGATGTGTGTTTTGCAAAGCAAACGGCTCAGTGATAAATTTAAGTTTGGGAAATGTTGGAATAAAGGAACAAAGTTTCTTTAATTTAGGATTAGGATGAATATGGAAAACATCCAAAAGGATATTGAATATGCCACATTTCCTAAAAAAAGTATTTGGGCCACAGAACTTTTTTTTTTTTTTTAAAGGGAACATGTTCTAAGGAATGCAGTTTGAGAAACAACATTATGTTGAGGCAGTCCGAGCGTGGACTGGAAAAGAATTTCAAACTTGGAACATTTCAGAAGGGAGTGAGTTTATTAAGAGCAAGGCGCTGTGAGTGCAGTGGGTCGAACTCCTGACAGACTGTTGAGAGCCAACCAATTCCCTGAGTTGGTGGCCAATTTTTATAGCCACAAGACAAAACTCCTGCTGAAAGGTTGGCATTAGATGATTGATTAGGGCACTGTAAGGATGAGTACTGGAGTGGGCATTTTTACCTAATATGGCTCAGGAAGACTGCTGGCGATAATCAGGGGGTCTTTAGGTAAGGTTACAGAGGGGCTCAGTGGGGCTCAGTCAGCTCAGAGTGACCTTGGTTCTGGACTCCTCTTCTGTGGTCTTGGTACAGGGCCTCACACCTGTGGCCTTGGGGCAGGACTCATCACATTAGACAGTGATCTCTTTGAGGAAAAGGATTGTGACTTACTTATCTCTGTCTTTCTACTACTTAAATCAGTGCCTGGCATATAGTGACATCTGTTGAGTTGATCAAAATGATGTAGGGAAAAACAATCTCTTTTCAATCCTATTTCCCACTGCTGTTTTTATGTTACAGGAAGACCATAATCTCTGGAGTCAGACTTCAGTTTCTTGCATCTCTTGGAGTCTTGAATTCCTGGTGTATCACTTGAAAAGACTCCTCTGTTAAGTGTTACCTTTCGAGTATGGAACAATGCTGTTCCAAGGGACACATTGTGATAATGTGTTACAGGTTAAAGTTATTAATGTATGGGTGTTCCTGATCTTCACAGTTTCCCTAACTTCCACACAGAAAGAATTTGTTTTCCTTTGGTAAACTTCCAGGTCCTCTCACAACTGAAGAAAGTGGAAGAAAACTAAAGAGATTGAGAGGTTGCACTGAACTGTGTAATAAAGAGTTGAGAGATGAAGAGAGTGAGCAGGACACAAGGCCCAGCTTGGGTGAGAGCATTTGAACACGGGCCAGGAGGAAGAGCATTTGTGAGCCAGCTGCCAACCTCATGAAGAAGCTTGGGAAACGCAGCCGTGTAGGGGAATCATTGTAGAGTGTTTTATATGCTTTATCTGCATTAAAAATGAACTGCTTCCTTTCACAGTTTCTCATGTGTCCGCAGAAGAGCTTTCTGGATCCTGGATTGCATTTCTCTCTCTGTGACATGTTAGTATGACTGGATCACATGGATCCTAGGACTTTTAGTGGAATCACATTTAATTATCTATTTTTCTTTCTTTCTATTTCCCCCCCTGGCTTTTCCCTCAACTTTTCTCACTGTCCTCATTCCCTAGCCAGAATTACTGGGCTTCAAATTGTTGGATGACATCATTCTGTTTATTTTTATTTTTACTTTATTTTGCTTTACAATACTGTATTGGTTTTGCCATACATTGACATGAATCAGCCACTGGTGTACATGAGCTCCCAATCCTGAACCCCCTCCCACCTCCCACCCCATATCATCTCTTTGGATCATCTCTGTGCACCAGCCCCAAGCATCCTGTATCCTGTATCCAATATAGCCTGGTGATTCATTTCTTACATGATAGTATACATGTTTCAATGCCATTCTCCCAAATCATCCCACCTCTCCCTCTCCCACAGAGTCCAAAAGTCTGTTCTAAACATCTGTGTCTCTTTTGCTGTCTCGCATACAGAGTTATCATTACCATCTTTCTAAATTTCATATATATGTGTTAGTATACTATATTCGTGTTTTTCTTTCTGGCTTACTTCACTCTGTATAATAGGCTCCAGTTTCATCCACCTCATTAGAACCGATTCAAATAAAACTCCTAGAGGAGAACATAGGCAAAACACTCTCCGACATAAATCACTGCAGGATCCTCTAAGATACACCTCCCAGAATACTGGAAATACAAGCAAAAATAAACAAATGGGATCTAATTAAAATTAAAAGCTTCTGCACAACAAAGGAAACATCATTCTGTTTTAAGCACTGATATTAATTCTTGTTAGAAAGGAAACTTGGTCCACATTTGAAATACCCGTGAGTCTGTGGCAAATTCCTTTTTGAGAAGGTGACCACTCTCCTGATGTCTAAACCTCCTAAACTCCCTTTTGCTAGTGTAGCAGAAAAAAATGGCCACTTGAGGTTTTCTGATGATGTGTAAGATAGCACCATTTCAGGTGGCACAGCTTTTAGCACCACTCCTCACGTAATGGGAGATCACTGGCCCTGGTTTTGACAGCGTGTTTAGAGTTTTTTTGTTTCAGTTTCCTAGGAACTTCCATCCCCAGTGCCAGTCTTTTGTCTTTGAGCTTTAAATCTTGTAGTTCCTCTGTTTGCCTTCTGATATCCACTCATCTAACCGGCTGAAAGAGGGGGAAGTTAACTTCTGCTTTGCCAGGGCCAGTGCAGTTGAGGCAAAAATCTGACTGCTTGCCTAGCTTATGAAAGGCAGATGTTTGCATCTGAAGATCCTGACTTTGATGCTGACTTGACAGTATGGTACTTTCCTTCCATTTGTACTTTCTTTGATTTCAAGTATGACTGAGTATGACCTTAGTCTCATCCTCAGTTTTTTTCATTCTTGGTCAATGCTCCTTTGCGCTTTACTTTTTATAAATATCATATAGGATAAGTCAAAGCACTCATTTGTTTTTCCTAAAGAACTGTTTTAATGTCCTACAGTTTAGAAATAGGAAGTCATAGGAGAGTTAAGGTGAACCATGTTTTCATATTCTTTCTTAGGCACGTGTCTTTCCCAGTCTGGGTTTGCACTGTCACAGCTTAATAACAATAAAAGTTACAAGTACCTTTTCCCTGCAGTCCACTGAGCCATTGTTAATGCAGTCCACCCACTTACCCACCCACCCATCCACTCACAGCTGAAGAAATCCTGTTTCATTTTGAAATTGACCCTCTGGCTCTGTTTCTGAAAGATAGCCTTGGAGTTTTCTGCATCCTTGACTGGATTGTTGCAAAACCATTTTGGCAGATACAATTACAGTGTATCTAACGTGTGTTTGTGGGGTGTGTGTGTGTGTGTGTGTGTGTGTACACTTGTTTTCCTACCCAGATAAGACAGTCTTTCCCTGAGGAATTGATGATATGCCCCATCAACTCTAAGCCCCTCGGGGATTGGTGGGAGTAGCAGGTGGAGGGAGCACAGCAGAATGGAAAGTGTGCTGGACTGGATGTCAGCAGATGGGCTTTCCGATCCTGCTTGTACCAACAATTTGCTGTGTGACCTTGGGCAACTTACTTAACCTCTCCAGGAGTCCATTCTCTCACCTGGAAAGCAGAGATAATAATACATGCTCTTCTTAGCTCAGAGGGCTAGAGGGCAAATAAAGTGAGATTGTGACTGTTTGGGAAGTTTGAAAGGGGTTGCAAACCCAGTTTTCTGCAAATAAACTTCAGGGTGCCCTACAGAGGGATGTCTTTATCTGAAGTAAAAGGCACTGTTAGAGGGAATAGCTAATGTGGAGTTGCCTTTCACTCCATTTCAAAATAAAATGCAAGCTTGGGCAAGAGAGCTAATAAGCCTGTAAGACAAGAATCTTCACTTGTTTATGTACTGGGCAAGGTGCTGATACTGTCAGTAAAACCAGTCATAATGGTTACCTGATTATGTTGCCATTCTGCTTTGGCAAATATGTTATCAAAGAACACAGCCTGTCACCTGCCGTGTAATTTGGTGGTTAAGTGCATGGGCTTTGGCATTATTCACACCTCGATTTGAATCCTGGTTTTGCTACTTACTAGCTGAATGCCTTGGGACACGTTTATCTTTTTAATCCTTAGTTTTATTATTTACAAAATGGGCAAAGTAGCACCTGCCTCTGTAGAGTAGGGATAATGCATTAAAGTGCTTCACATGCTTCTTGTTCATAATAAGAACTCAATAAATGATAGTTATTAATAGCTAACAGTAGCTGTGGGGGGTATGGTTGAATATTTTTTCCCTTGTGCTTTTCTGAACTTTCAAGTGTTTCATAATGACTTTCCCCCCCAACTTTGTTAAGATATAATTGAAAAATAATATAATGACTTTTTAATGGTCAAGTTTAAAGGTACTGGTTATTGTAAATTAATGCAACCATGAATGAAGAATAATTATGTTCAGGAATTGTTGCAGTGTGTCTGTCATGATTGCTTCCTAACATTTCCACTGGGCTTTACAGCTTACACAGCACTTTTACAGATGTTGTCTCATGCATCCCTTATAACCAGCCTGTGGAGTCAGTACTAGCCATATTCCCATTGTGAAGATCTGGAGGCTGGGGGTCACAGAGAAATGTACATAGTTATGCAGCTCATGAAGTGATAGATCTCAACTGTGCCAGAGAAGATTGCATTCAGCTGCAATGAACGGACACCCAGTTATGGTGGTATATAGTGGTCAGTGGTCTGGATTGTCCAGAGAAAGAGAACCGGTAAGGAAGCTCTCTCATTCATATAATGTGTTTCCTCTGTATGTGTATAAAGATAGAGGACAGGAGAGACTGATTTATTTTAAGGATTGGCTCATTTAGCTGTGAGAGGCCTGACAGACTCTGCAGGATAGTCTGGCAGGCTGGAGAGCCAGGGAAGAGTTGATGTTGGACCTCAGGTATGAAGGCTGCCTGCTGGCAGAATTTCCTCTTGCTTTGGGTGGATCAGTGTTTTCCTAAGGTCTTCAGCTGGTTGGAGACACCCATCCACATTACAGAGGGTCACGTGTTTTATTCACAGTCTACTGATTTTAAGGTGGTGTGTATGCATGCTAAGTCACTTCAATTGTGTCTGACTCTTTGCAACCCTATGGACTGTAGCTTGCCTGGCTCCTCTGTCCATGGGATTCTCTAGGTAAGAATACTGGAGTGGGTTGCCATGCCCTCCTCCAGGGGATCTTCCCAACCCAAGGATCAAACCCATGTCTCTTACATCTCCTTTGTTGGCACCTTGGTTCTTTACCACTAGCACCACTTGAGAAAACCAATTTCAAGGTTAATCTCTTCTAAAAATATACCTTCACAGCAACATCCAGGTGTGTTTGACCAAATATCTGGGGACCATGACCAAACCATGTTGACACCTAAATTTAACCATCACAAATGGCTTAATTAAAGAGGGATTTACTTTTCCCAGGATACTTCAATAAATTCAGAGTCATCAGCTCCTCGTGTCTTTCTGCCTGGCTATGTCTTGCCATGGGACATGTGGCCTCATGCTTACAAACTGACTGCTCCACCTTTGGCCAGCAGAGGCAGGAGGCGGGCGAAAGGCAGTAGGCAAAAAGCAAAAACAAACAAACTCTTTGTGTCATCGAGTCTTCGCATTTCAGCAGACTTGCCTGGAGGCCCCACCTCGCAGCTTCTTATTGATCTTATTAGTCAATTAATATATTTTGGATCATTCCTAGATGCAAGGAATTTGAGGATATTAGTATTGTTATGAATGTCACTCAAAAAAAAAAAAAATCAAGGTTCTATTAGTAACAGAAAAAGGGAGAACAGATACACTACAGGAGTGTGGTGGTGTTTTGAGACCGTATCATTACTCTTGGTGCTGTACCAAATCGCTCACTGTACATGCCAGGAAGTGTCTGCCCTTGGTTGCACTGCCTTTTGAATTAATCACTGAGTTGTCTTTGGATACTTGAGCCCAGCATCTAAACAAAATTACCTTAGATTGATGGAAGCCAGTAGAAAAGTAAGGAGACATTTGTTAGACACTGATTTCTCTTTGCTGTCTCCTTATGACCCAAGCAGATAAAATACCCTTTCTTTCATTATGTGAGTGGGAGGGACACATAAAGGAAAAAAAAAATGGGGGGAGGAGCCAGACATCAGTAATGCCTGTGCAGCTGATACATCATATGATCCAAGTGATTTTTCAAAACTTGTTTGAATTATGTAATATGTTTCTGCTATAAAGCATGAAATGGTTTACCTCATTTCATTGTCACAGTTGAAGCGTTTAGCTGAAGCCCACAGAAAATCATTTATATTATTAGCCTTCTATGGTGCCTAGGAATGTAGGAAATAATCACTGGAAGAAAATAGTATCAGAGAGTACAGGAAAATTTGTGTTGATAATTGCTAGATTTTGTTGTTGTTTTAAATCAGATATTCCAAAGATCTACTTTATATTTATTTATAAGTAAATATTTCAAAGACTACTTAATGAAAAATCATTTAGAACTAAAATGGGAACCATGTGTCACATTATTGAAATATGACTCAACCAGTGTTTTTATTTTAAACTTTGGTTAGGGAGAACAAAGCAAAGAAATAAATATTTTTTTGTCTTGCTCTTTCAGACATGCATGTGCACATACACACACTCACACATACATAACTGTATGTCTCTCAGTGTTATCTTGTATCCACTTCATATTCCTCTCTAAGTATCACTGTGAAACTACTTTGTTGTATAATTTTCATGTAGCTCTTTTGGCATTTTTGCAATTCTAATTCTCACTCGTTTTGCATTACAAAAGGGTGGAAAGAAAGTGAATTTGCATGCAGGACATTTTAAATTCTAATGTCAGGGGTCATTAATCTTTTTTTCTTTTTTTTTTGGTTCTAAGAGCTGGGCTTTCATATACCAGGGGTAATAATTTACAAGCAAGCTTTTAGAAGCAGAGTTTCAGATTTATTTTTCAAATTCTCATAACCTAAAAGGCTAAATGAGAAAGAATCCAAAATAAAGGTCATTTCCATATATTTGAATGTTCTGTTGCTCATCTGTTGGGAAAATTGGGAACGCCTTTAGTTTATCTTACTTTCAGTCACAGTGAGCGGTCTACATATACTCCTTACCCAGGTCCAGTGAGAACCTCACTTGGTGACTTTAGGAGTATACCTCCAAATGCAGTATTTGGAATTCTCCTTCTTGAAGCTTCTGATGACTATATCCTCTGCATTTACCTCACATGAGTATCTTACTTTTTTCCTCTACGTGAGATAATTAATGCTTTTCATTGATATTAATGGAATTTATAAATTCACATCAGAAGCAGTTTAGGGACCAGGACACTGGCCAGTTCCATCCTCCTGCAGGTCCCTACTCCACCCCCTTGCTCTGGATGCCTATTTCACTTTCTCTTCTCTCCTGAAACTCCCAGTCACTCCTCCCCACTTACTGTAATACTGAGAAAGCTCAGTCGGGAGGAAACCTCCCCAGCTCTCACCAGCCTATCTACAGCTGGACTCATGTTCTGTTACAGAAGATAAACTCTTCCATTCCCATCCATGGCCTCCCTGGTGCCCTGGACCCCATTCCCTCTTGTTCTTGCAATTATCTGCTCTCTCTTGCATCACCCTGGTTCCTCTCTCTACTAGATAATTCCAAGCAGTGATTAAAAGATGCTGCAGTATCTTCAAATTAAAAAGAAAGTAAAAGAAAACCCGCTTAACTCCTTCCATCTACCACAATTTCTCTGCTCCCCACTGATTGTAAAGAACATTGGAAGAGTTGTCTACACATGTTCTCTCCATCAGACTTTAACTCCACTGCTTCTTAGAACATACTCTGAGTCATTGTCAGCCGTTTCTTTGCCAGATCCATTGCTTTACTTCCTGTTCCACCATTTTCACTTGATCCATGAACAACACATGGCTGTTTGACTGCTTCTTCCTTCTCAAAATACTTTTTTTCACTGGCTTTGGGGACAGCACCTCTCCTGGTTTTTCTCTCTGTCCTGCTAACCAGTCCTTTTCAGTTTCTTTGACAGGTTCTGCCTCTTTTCGTTGACTTGTCCATCTCCAATGTCTCATGCTCCGTCCTGAGAACTTGTCTCTTCTCCCTCTCTTCACTCCCTGGATGATCTCACTCAGGGTTATGGCTGTGTACTGGCCAATTCCCTATCTCCAGCCTAACTCAGACACCTTCTCTCAACTCCAGACTTTGTATGTAGGCCCAATGGCTTACTCATCCTCAACTGGGTATTTGAAAAGCTTGAAAGTAAAAGTGAAGTACTCAGTTGTGTCTGACTCTCTGAGACACCATGGGCTGTAGCCTACCAGGCTCCTCTGTCCATGGAATTTTCCAGGCAAGAGTATTGGAGTGGGTTACCATTTCCTTCTCCAGGGGATTTTCCCAACCCAGGGGCCAAACCCGGGTTTCTCGCATTGCAGGCAGATGCTTTACCATCTGAGCCACCAGGGAAGTTCTCTGAAAAGCTTCAGTTCAGTTCAATCAGTCAGTCGTGTCTGACTCTTTGCGACCCAATGAATTGCAGCATGCCAGGCCTTCTTGTCCATCACCGACTCCTGGAATGCACTCAAACTCACATCCATTGAGTCAGTGATACCATCCAGCCATCTCCTCTGTTGTTCCCTTCTCCTCCTGCCCTCAATCCCTCCCAGCATCAGGGTCTTTTCCAATGAGTCAGCTCTTCACATGAGATGGCCAAAGTACTGGAGCTTCAGCTTCAACGTCATTCCTTCCAAAGAAATCCCAGGGCTGATTTCCTTTAGAATGGACTGGTTGGATCTCCTTGCAGTCCAAGGGACTCTCAAGAGTCTTCTCCAACACCACAGTTCAAAAGCATCAATTCTTTGGCACTCAGCTTTCTTCACAGTCCAACTCTGACATCCATACATGACTGCTGGAAAAACCATAGCCTAGACTAAATGTACCTTTGTTGACAAAGTAATGTCTCTGCTTTTGAATATGCCATCAGGGTTGGTCATAACTTTCCTTCCAAGGGAGTAAGCGTCTCTTAATTTCATGGCTGCAGTCACCATTTGCAGTGATTTTGGAGCCCCCCAAAATAAAGTAAGCATAAATGTTTCCACCCTGGTCCAAGACAACAGCATCTCTTCCCTATACTTTTGTCTTAGTGTACCCCTGCTTTCTGTCCTGCTACCTTATTGCAACAAAGCAGGTAGAATAATTTTCTTAAAAGTAAGAGACATATATATGCTACTGACACTATGTATAAAATAAATAACTAATGAGAACCTACTATATAACTCAAGGAACTCTACTGATTGCCCTATGGTGAGCTAAATAGGAACAAAATCCAAAAAAGAGGGGATAGATGTATACGTATAGCTTATTCACTTTGCTGTGCAGTGGAAACTAACACAACCTTATATAGCAACTGTGCTCCAATAAGAATTAATAAAAAGTAAAAATAAAGCAAAACAAAAAAAAACCCCTAAGTCATATCCTGTCCCTACTCTCTGAAAACCCTAATGGCTTCTTTTCTCAAAATAAAAGCCAAAAATTCTAGATGGGGCAAGTGGGCTCGTCCTGCCTATCTCCCTGACTGGACAGGCTATTTCTGCTCCAGCCACACTGGCCTTTCATAGTTGCTCAGTTCCTGCCCCTGTTGCTGAAATATAGCCTCTAGTACTTCTTCTCCTGGGTCGTGCTTCCTCTGGATATCATCACTGCTTGCTTCACCCCTTCCTTTAGTTCTTTGCTCAAATAGTACCTTTTAAGAAAGGAAATATTCTTGCTCATATATAAATCTTCCACTTTGTCCTCCTTAGCTGTTTTTTATGAGCACACAAGAGATTGTTGACTTGTTTCTTTCTTGACTCTCGGAGTGTAAGCTCAGTGAGCGTAGGTATAGTCTTTGCTGTTTCCCTGGTGTCTAAACTAGTGCCCTGCAAGGACTAGGCACCCAATAAACACTGATTAAATAAATGAAAACTTGAATGAGAAATATAAATCTAAAAATTTAAGCAAGAGCTCATGCTAATTGGCCTGAAGTGAGGTATTAGTGACCATAAATTCTCTCTTGTTTCCTGAATCCTCACATCTGTGATTTTGGCATTTTGTCTCTTTGGTCAATTTATGTTATTGGATTTCCTAAGGAAATAAAGAGGTGTATGATTTCTTGCTAACGTTTTTTGGTTTTGTGACCCTTATATCACAAACACAAAGCATCAGCAGAACAGGATATTAGTCAAGGATCATAGTAACTGAACTCTTCTAAATCAAATCTTGCCTCTCTCCCTATATCAGTAAGGAACCGAGCAGGAAACAGATGGCACACACAAATTGGGTAATTTGACTAGAGTTTAATAAAGGTATCATTTTCAAACCACAAGGCCCCAAGTGCAGTGCCTTGAGGCTAATAGCAGTGTTTTCTGCTTCCGCCCAAGGACTGAAGGTGATGAGAGGGAAGGTGCGTGGGAAGGGAAGGGCACTGGGTCTCTGGAGGAGAGCATAGGCGAGGCCATGGGACAGAGACCACCCGACCAGTGGGACCCGCAGCCTAGGCGGAGGGAGACAAGCAGCCCATGAGAAACCCTGGGGACTGGGCTGGCGAGGAGCTGAGGGAGTCAATACTCCAGCTTCTCTCTCCTGCCTGCCTCTAAGCTCTGGCTGGGACTGCCCATTGGCCGAACCCAGCTGGAAGTCAGAAGGCAAGGGTCTCTATCAGCCAGGCTCTGAGGTAGACAGCAGGATAGGGAAGGGTGAAGGATGGATCTGGGGAGTGAATGGTGGGCATCCAAGTGCTGTCTTCCCAGCTAGAGCCTTGTCTCCCACTTCCACGTGAGTCCCCTTCTTAGCCCTTCTTCACATGCCAGCCAAAATAAAACCATTCATCAGTTCACAGGAGTCCCTGGTTTAAGACTAAGTCATTCAACAGCTTTCCACTGAGCTTAGAATAAAATCCAAACTCATTCCAGTGATGTCCAATACCCATGATGGTCTGACTGGCTCCCTCCCGCCTCTCAGAGTCCCCAGCCCACCCTGGCTTGCTGCACCCACTTGAGGTGGTCTGCTCTTGCTTTCCAGAAACAACTAAACTCATTGTCCTCTCTGGTTCTTCATCTGTCCCTAACTCTTTAGTGGGAAAACCCATTTTCCCCTTAACCTGTTACATAGTTGACTTCCTTCAACCTATTACATGGTTGATTGTTGTTTGAACATCATCACCTCAGGGAGGTCCTCCCTGTCTTCCTGGACTAAAGCACAATGTCTTCCATTCATTCTCTATCACAGCACCCAGTATGTGCTTCACAGCATTTAGCACGACCCATAAATGGCTCCTTCATTTGCTCTCCTTTGCTTTGTTTGTGTGTGCTAAGTTGCTCAGTTGTGTCTGACCCCATTGAGTGTAGCTCACCAGGCTCCTCTGTCCATGGGATTTCCCAGGCAAGAATACTGGAGCGGGTTGCCATTTCCTACTCCAGGGGATCTTCTTGACTCAGGGATTGAAACTGTGTCTCTTGCATCTCCTGGCATTGGCAGGTGGGTTCATTACCATTAGCACCAACTCTAGTTCTGAAGCAAAGCAAATTTCTTTCAGCCATGGGCCTTATCTGTCTTCTCTGTCACTCAGTCACCCTCAGAATCTAGGACAATTTTTGATCCAGCTGGTTTCTCAATGAGTATTTGGCCACTGAGTAAGCAAACATTCCATTCAATGAGAATACCTTTCCACTTATGCCATTACAAAAGAAAAAAAAAAGGTTTCTAGAGCTTATCTTGAATGTATTTGAATTTTGTCTCTCTAGTATCTGGGGAATCTTAAATATAATAAGTACTTGATGTATGTTTGAATAAAACACATTTACTAGCAACAGGGCTGATTTCCTATAGCTTGGCAGATTGTTTTTTATGGCTGGTCTATTATGTCTTTAACAAAATTAAGCTAAAAAATGAACAATACTCTATCTGCAATCTGCAGTTTCATAGCATAGCTAATTGAGTGGCATTGACTGTCTTGGTGACCTGTAGGAAGCTGGTGTTATATAGTGACTAGGCTTGAGCATTAGAGCCAGAAAGACCTGGCCAAACTCCAGGTAGGCCACCAACTGTCTGGGAAACGATGGACAAATTACCAGCCTTTTTGAGCCTATTCCACATCTGTGGCTGCAAGGATTTAGTTCAGTTCAGTTCAGTTCAGTTCAGTTGCTCAGTCATGTCCGACTCCTTGCAACCCCATGAATCGCAGCATGCCAGGCCTCCTTGTCCATCACCAACTCCCAGAGTTCACCCAGAATCACGCCCATCGAGTCAGTGATGCCATCCAGCCATCTCATCCTCTGTCATCCCCTTCTCCTCCTGCCCCCAATCCCTCCCAGCATCAAAGTCTTTTCCAATGAGTCAACTCTTCACATGAGGTGGCCAAAGTACTGGAGTTTCAGCTTTAGCATCATTCCTTCCAAAGAAATCCCAAGGCTGATCTCCTTCAGAATGGACTGGTTGGATCTCCTTGCAATCCAAGGGACTCTCAAGAGTCTTCTCCAACACCACAGTTCAAAAGCATCAATTCTTCGGCGCTCAGCCTTCTTCATAGTCCAACTCTTGCATCCATACATGACCACAGGAAAAACCATAGCCTTGACTAGACGGTCTAATTCCTAGAGTTGTAGGATTGCAGGTGATAGTGGCCTTACCTCTGTGTCCATCACTTTCCCTTCAGTATAAAAA
>SJYC01088961.1:0-16659 GCA_006408675.1 Madoqua kirkii
ATTCTTTGGCACTCAGCCTTCTTCATAGTCCAACTCTTGCATCCATACATGACCAAAGGAAAAACCATAGCCTTGACTAGACGGTCTAATTCCTAGAGTTGTAGGATTGCAGGTGATAGTGGCCTTACCTCTGTGTCCATCACTTTCCCTTCAGTATAAAAACAGGCACAAATACTCCCTCTTCCCTCCTTAGGCTACTGCTTCATCAGTACCCTCTCCCCAATCCATGTTTTATTAGTTTTAGGATCTCATGTCTGTATTCTGGTTATTGGGAATCTTACTAGAAGGCTTTCCTGTCCACACTTTTTCTTTATAAAGTTGAATTCACTTTGTGTTGAAGCAGCCTGGAGCTCAGTTATACCTGTGACAAATTACAGGCCCGTCAGGCTTTTTAGCTGGCATCATATTTGCCAGACAAATGCAGACAGCACTTTCATGCACCAAAGCAGTTTGTTAGTACTTTGAGCCTCTAAGGGACAATTTGAGTTGGTGGGGGAAAAAAAAAGGCATTGAAACCTTGTACAATACTCACCCCATTCACACAAGGAAAAGCAAATAAGTTTATCTGAGAACAAGGTATGGGTATGCTTTTGATAAAAGAAGTCCAAGTTCCAGGGCTCTGTCGACTCTGCAGAGAGACAAGAGGCATGGAAGTTTCATTTTATGTTTATTTTTTTTTCACTTGAGTTTAACTAATATGCTTCAAATGCATTCTTTGTTCCAGGTGTTTTTCTTTACTCTGGTAGATGAATTAGAACTATTAAGATTATAAAGTAAAAATATTTAGGCACAGATAAGATCTGATTAGAATGAGATCCTTTGCTCATGCCTGGGAAATGTATTGGTAACTATGGGCAGTCAGGCAAAGTTAAATTTCTAAGGCATGAAATGGTTGTCTGGAATCTAGTTCCTTAAAATATTCAAATCAGCTCCATTCAAACCTATATATTTGGCACTCTGGTTGTGTGTGTGTGTGTGTGTGTGTGTGTGTGTGTGACTGTGCTAGGTCTTTATTGTGGCACACAGACTTCTCTAGTTGGCATGTCAGCTCAGTAGTTGCAGCATGGACTTATTGCCCATCCCATACTCATTGTCCTGTCCCTTCCCAATATAATGTGGTAGTGAGGTGTTTTATTTTTTTTTTTTAAGCTTCCCTGATGGCTCAGTGGGCAAAGAATCTGCCTGCAGTGCAGAGACAGAGGAGATGTGGAGCCAGTCTCTTGGTAAGGAAAATCCCCTGGAGGAGAAAATGGCAGCCTACTCCAGTATTCTTGTCTGGGAAACCCCGTGGACAGAGCCTGGTGGGCTATAGCCCACGGGGTTGCAAAGAATCTGACACAACTGAACGACTAGGGCTTTGGCGTACTTTTACTGTAGTCGCTCCATAGCATGTGGGATCTTTGTTCCCCGACCATGGATCAAACCCATGTCCCCTGCACTGGAAGGGAAACTTTTAACCTCTGGAACACCAGAAGTGAAGTGAAGTCACTCAGTCGTGTCTGACTCTTTGCAACCCCATGGACTGTAGCCTACTACGCTCCTCCATACATGGGATGTTCCAGGCAAGAGTACTGGAGTGGGTTGCCATTTCCTTCTCCAGAGGATCTTCCTGACCCAGGGATCAGACCCAGGTCTCTTGCACTGTAGGCAGACGCTTTACCATCTGAGCCACCAGGGAAGTCACTTCTGGAACACCAGGGAAGTCCCTAATTAGCACTCTTGATACATGCTGAATAAAATAGATTAGGGTATAATTCTTGCCTTCCAGCACCTTATCATCAGGCTCAGTGTTCCTGGAATTTTTTGACCAGTGTCCTTCTTTTCTAACTATAAATATCTCAGTTCCTCCTTATATTGTGTGAAACTTAATTTAACGTTTATGATAACAAGATAAAGCCCTACTTCATTTTCAAGTTACACGTCACATGAAAATAAAGTGAAACTGAAAGTCACTCAGTTGTGTCTGACACCTTTGTGACCTCGTGGACTATAACATGCCAGTCTCCTCTGCCCGTGGAATTCTCTAGGCAAGAATACTGGATTAGGTAGCCATTCCCTTCTCCAGGAGATCTTCCCCACCCAGGGACTGAACCTAGGTCTCCTGCATTGCAGGCAGATTCTTTACCATTTGCTCCACCAGAGAATGTATTTGCCTGTGTCTCTCTGGGACATACTAATCTAACTGGTGATCTAAGACACACATATAGCATACCTCTTTACATGAGCCTCATTCATTGTTAAGCTTCATATGTTCAACAGAGACCAGAGGTTCCAAACTAGCGGTTCCATGGGTCCAGTACAGTTTACAGAGTTTTTGTCTTCTTAACTTTCTTAACTGAGCCAACATTTACAGTTGGGATATTTCACAGAAAATACAGCAGATTTTTGGCTTTTCTTAAAACAGTGGAAGATCTGGTGGCCACGGACCTGCATTCCCACATGGCAGCAGTGGCGGGCTGCTGGTTGCTGCCCCTTCAGGCAGGGCTGGTACTCTCTGGTTGCCAGGTCACCACTGCTCAGCTGTGAGTGAGTATGCCTGAGAATAGGCTTGACGCATACAAATTAGATAGTGTCATCGACTCAGTGGACATAAATCCGAGCAAACTCCAGGAGGCAGCGAAGGACAGGGAAGCTTGGCGTGCTGCAGTCCATGGGGTTGCAAAGAGCTGGACACAACTTAGTGGCTGAACAACAGCAATACAAATTAACCCCACTTCTGGCTCTTGGGAAACTTGAGTTTGTGAGTCTAGTAGAGTCTAGAGAGTAGATGGATCGTGAGATACTGGTAGGATTTGTATGGTTGAAAAAGAGTGTTTTGGGGAGAGTGAGGGGAGATCATTCCAGGCAGGACACTAAATTTGATGCTGAATTTCACCAGTGGGTAAAAAAGCAAGAGAGTTCCAGAAACACATGTATTTCTGCTTTATTGACTATGCCAAAGCCTTTGACTGTGTGGCTCACAATAAACTGTGGAAAATTCTAAAAGAGATGGGAATACCAGACCACCTGACCTGCCTCTTGAAAAACCTATATGCAGGTCAGGAAGCAACAATTAGAACTGGACATGGAACAACAGACTGGTTCCAAATAGGAAAAGGAGTCTATCAAGGCTATATATTGTCAGCCTGCTTATTTAACTTATATGCAGAGTACAGCATGAGAAATGCTGGGCTGGGAGAAGCACAAGCTGGAATCAAGATTGCCGGGAGGATTATCAATAACCTCAGATAGGCAGATGACACCACCATTATGGTAGAAAATGAAGAGGAACTAAAAATCCTCTTGATGAAAGTGAAAGAGGAGAATGAAAAGTTGGCTTAAAGCTCCACATTCAGAAAACAAAGATCATGGCATCTGGTCCCATCAGTTCATGGGAAATAGATGGGGAAACAGTGGAAACAGTGTCAGACTTTATTTTTTGGGGCTCCGAAATCACTGCAGATGGTGACTGCAGCCATGAAATTAAAAGACACTTACTCCTTGGAAGAAAAGTTATGACCAACCTAGATAGCATATTCAAAAGCAGAGACATTACTTTGCCAACAAAGGTCCATCTAGTCAAGACTGTGGTTTTTCCAGTAGTCACTTATGGATGCGAGAGTTGGACTGTGAAGAAGGCTGAGCGCCGAAGATTGATGCTTTTGAACTGTGGTGTTGGAGAAGACTCTTGAGAGTCCCTTAGACTGCAAGGAGATCCAACCAGTCCATTCTGAAGGAGATCAACCCTGGGATTTCTTTGGAAGGAATGATGCTTAAGCTGAAACTCCAGTACTTTGGCCACCTCATGCGAAGAGTTGACTCATTGGAAAAGACTCTGATGCTGGGAAGGATTGGGGACAGGAGGAGAAGGGGACGACAGAGGATGAGATAGCTGGATGGCATCACTGATTCGATGGATGTGAGTGAGTCTGAGTGAACTCTGGGAATTGGTGATGGACAGGGAGGCTTGGCGTGCTGCGATTCACGAGGTCTCAAAGAGTCAGACATGACTGAGCGACTGAACTGAATTGAACTGAACTGAGTGATGGTTTGTGAGCTACATCTCCAGTAGTTTTTCTAATTTTTTCTTTTTTTTACAATTGGAGAGCAGATTTATGGTTATAATTCTGGTTTCCTTGTATTCTGATATGCTTCCTTGAGAGAAAGCGAAAAGGGAGGAACGTATCGTAGTAAAAGCTAAGAGCTGGGCATAACTAAGGTTGTAGCAATGGTCGACAGTCAGATTTATGAGCTCATCAATTAAAATTGTGTGTGTGGGCCCTGGTCAGGGAACTAAGATTTCACATGACACATGGTATGACAAAAGATAAAGTAAAATGGTTACTGTCACAATAAAATGTGGCTGGATGTTGATAGGGATTCTGTTGAATCTATAGATCAATTTGGGGGAGTATTTTCATTTAACAGTATTGTCTTCCAGTCCAGGAACACACAAGATGTCCTTCCATTTATTTATATCATCAAGTTCTTTCAATAGTGTTTTGCTATTTTCAGCATACAAGTCTTGTACTTCTTTTGTTAAATTTTTACCTAAAAATTTCATGATCTTTGAATACTTTTAATGCAATTTTTCCCTAAATTTTGTTTGGGAATGTTCATTGCTAGTATAGAGAAATATAAGTGATATTTGTACACTGAGTCTATGTACTGAAATCTCACTGGACTCATTAATTCTATTAGCTTTTATTGGTTTCTTTATGATTTCCTATATATAAGTCATTCTTTTTTTTCAAATAGGGCTATTTACATTTCTTTTCTTGGGAAGTCTTTTAATTTCTTTTTCTTCCCTAATTGCCCTGGATAGAATCTTCAACACCATGTTCAATAAAATGGTGAGAGGAAAAAAGTAATTGTGTGTGTGTTAGTCTGTGGTGGATGGTGCATGTGTATGTGTGTATGGTATATGGGTGTATGGACGGTGTGGGTACGCGTGTGTGGTATATGTGATGTGTACTTGTGTGTGTAGAAAGGATTGATGTTAAGAATAACAGTACTGCTGTAATAAGCATTCAAATTTGTGAAAGAAAATACGGTTGAGAAAAAATGCCATTCATTGCCTATCTCCCCCCAAAAATAGTAAAAGTGCCTTTTCATAGTAGTTGAGGTGACACTTATTAGAAGAATAAGCTGGACTTATTAGAAGAATGAGATACAGTGTGTTTGACCAAGGTACCTATAAGAGTGGATATTTTGTCATCCAAGATGCTCAGTATCTTGTCGTATTCTCAAGTCAGACTCTCCTAATACATAGGGTTCCCCCTGCAACATCACACTTCAGATGATATCTCCAAAAATCTTCCTTAAGAATAAAGTTGCAGCCATGAGGAGTAGCTCATTTATATTTGAGGACTTGTTTTTATTTTCGTGGGTAATCGGCCTTTGGCTATCAGACAGAGGGCTGAGGAAGGGGTTAAGCTGGACTTCTTAGAAGAATGAGATACAGTGTGTTTGACCAAGGTACCTATAAGAGTGGATATTTTGCCATCCAAGATGCTCAGTATCTTGTCATATTCTCAAGTCAGACTCTCCTAATACATAGGGTTCCCCCTGCAACATCACACGTAAGATGATATCTCCTTAAGAATAAAGGAGAAAAATCTTCCTTAAGAATAAAGTTGCAGCCATGAGGAGTAACTCATTTATATTTGAGGACTTGTTTTTATTTTCGGGGGTAATCGGCCTTTGGCTATCAGACAGAGGGCTGAGGAAGGGGTGGGTTGGGGGTTAGGTTTGTTCTGCTTTGCTTTGTTTTGATGTTGTTGGGGAATTTCCAACAGAGTTTTATTTTCCTGGCAAGGCCAGATCCCTTACACAGTTTGATGTCTCCTTGGTCTACAGAAAGCCCACCATAAGGATTTGTTTGTGTTAAATTGAAAGCAGATCTCTTTCCAAAGGAAAGGCTCTTTCATTGATCCTGACCTTTTCCTTTTGCAGGTGACGGCTTGTTGAGTTGCCTTTTAAACAATCAGAAATCACTATGTTTCTTTTTTTTTTCCTCGTAATCTTTTATTTATCCTGTTCAGTGGCCTTACACACTTTAAAATAAATTTCCTATGGAAATCGTAGAACAGCCCTACTCAGCCAAGAGTTCAGACTACAGAACACTGTTAACAAACACATGTGTTGGCTCGTGCCAGGCAGGCTAACACCTCATCTCCCCTCCAGCCACCCCCACCTTCCCCTCTTCAACTTGTTCTTCCCCTGTTGTTTCCATCTGTGCTTTGTGAATTCCCACAAGAGGTGCTTTAAACTTTATTTCATCTAGTAGCACCCTGAGAAAACTTTAAGCACTGAATTGGGATTATGTTAGCTGGAAGAATCAAGAAATTAATTTCCTTCAAGAGAAGAATGGCATGTCTGGCCAAACAGAATATTGCTTAATGTAATAGAACTCCCAAATGAAATTGGGGAGCAGATCTTTCCCTTACCTGAGGGATGTGAGGTTATTGAATTCTAGATTCCAGTATAAATTATCATCTGAATGAGTGGGTCCACCCCCTTCTCTGCCAGCCATTCCTCTCTGGTTCCCATGCAAGGGATTGTTTCTGTCACCCACCAGAGGGCTACAACTCCTTCAGCCAGTTCTAAGTCAGGGAATAAAAGAATTAATGGATTGGAACTTAATCCATAACTCCCTAACTCTGCAGCTTTATTTTTTTTTAATAGTTCATAAACTTCTTATTTCCCTTTTTAACCTAGATTTCCTCTGTGGTGAAGGAGAGTTTTCCCAGCCTTTGGCTCTGCCTCATAAAAACGCTTTAAAGGACAATGCTAGGTTGTGTGACTGCCTGTAATTCACTCTCATATAATATTCCGGAGCCGTCTCAGGGTTTGTGTCTGAGTTTGTTCTAATATAAAGAACCTTGGGGTCAACAACACAACTGTTTCCAAATGGATTAAGTTGTGCATTCTTAAAGACCTGGGAGGCCAATGTATATTGCCTCTCTTAGAGCTGTCACAAGTAGTATTATCGGGAGCATGACAGACGCCAAATGGGAAACATAGAGATCTCTATTTTAGGAATTTCTGAAGTGACATAGTAGGGTTTGCTGGGTTTTTTTTAGAATAACTAAATTAAGTGTCTGTCTTTCTGAATTAAACTCTCTGTGGGCTCTGTTTTGTCACCCTTTGTTCCCTTCTAGATGATAGAATTGGGAGATAAGTTGGTAACCGATTTCTAAGAGAGTTTACTTTTGAAAAACATAAATCTGTAGGTCACATGTGCCCTACACAAAACTTTCGAACAGGAAACAGGCACAAATGGGATTTTGAGACTGCAGAATTTGCTGTCGAGAGGTGAAAGCTCCAAGAATGGGACTTATCAGAGCTGTAGGTGTGAATGGTGTGCAAGGTCAAAGGCAAAATATTAGCCACTGTTGACAGCTTGGAGTGGGACTCTCACTGGTCAGTACTAAGGTGTCCTTTTCAATCACAGAGTGGCTGACCAGCACCTACTGAACCCAGGCTCCTTGTGGTTTTCACTTTTTATCCACAGCCTTCTGCTAAGGGCACACAAGCCTCAGTTTAGAATATGTACTTCCTATGAGGAAATCTAGTTCATTGGCTGAGTCCCTTTCTTTACTGGCTTCAATTTATCTATTGGAAAATAAATATAAGTCTAAAATTGAAGCATGCTGTAGGATTTGTATAACTTCTTCCTGAAGTATACATTTTTTTTCCAAAGGGAAATATTCATTGTTTAATAGATATTTTTCCCCAAAAGTGAAAAAAATTTTTTTCTTCCCCTCTCAATTATTGATATGTGTCTTTGGGATAAGCTAAAAGAGAGTAAGCCTTATCTGTAAATTAAATTTTATAAAATATAATCAAAAATTTTACTCAAGTTGCTGCTCTGTCTTCAAAAAAAGTTATAATTTCTACTCATTCCATCTGCATATGAGAGTCTTTGATTCCTTTTAACATCCTTAACTCTGGGTAGTGTAAATCTTAATCTTTGTCAACCTGAAATATACAAATAAATGGCTCACTGTGATTTTCGTTTGAAGTTCTTTGACTAATAATGACATTGAACATATCCCTATTATTGTCTCTTTCTACTTTGAGGAGTTACCTATTTTTATCTTCCTGTTTTTCTGTGAGACTTTTTGCCTTTCTCTTATTGCTTATAATAGCTTTTTGTAAATTCTGGATACATGTGATTCTAATGCTGCATCTGGACAAGAGCTTGTCAAGAAAATATTGGAGATTAAATATTTAATATTTCATTAAAATGAAAGAAGAGTTTAATCCTGTGTAATACAAGGTAGCCATCTAACTTGTCTGTCCCTCAGTTTCCTCTTGTATAAAACTAGAAGAGTCATTTCTTTCTACTTTGAGGAGTTACCTATTTTTATCTTCCTGTTTTTCTGTGAGACTTTTTGCCTCTCTCTTATTGCTTATAATAGCTTTTTGTAAATTCTGGATACATGTGATTCTAATGCTGCATCTGGACAAGAGCTTGTCAAGAAAATATTGGAGATTAAATATTTAATATTTCATTAAAATGAAAGAAGAGTTTAATCCTGTGTAATACAAGGTAGCCATCTAACTTGTCTGTCCCTCAGTTTCCTCTTGTATAAAACTAGAAGAGTCATTCATGTCTCACATTTCTTCACTTGTACTAAAGCAAATACTTTTGTGTCTTTTTTTTTTTTAATTTGTCTGTGCAGAGTCTTAGCTGCAGCATGTGAGATCTTTAGCTGCAACAATCTCAGCTGCAGCATGCAGGGTCTAGTTCCCTGACTAGGGATCAAACCCCAGGCCCCCCTGCATTGGGAGTGTCAGGTCTTAGTCACTGGACCACCAGGGAAGTCCCAGATACTTATTAAAATGAAGTATTTTATCCACGTAACTTCACGGTGAACGCTTTAGAGTCCTCTGTTGTCTTAATCTCTGTCTGTCCACCTAGTTTGTGAAGAAGAGATTTCCACCCTAGAGATATGTGGATGGCCAAACCCATGACCTCTAGCACTAGACAGCTGAGACTGGTAGAACTTTATTAGTCACATGTACTCACAGCCTAGGGGAGGAGGGTGCTGCATACCACACGAAGTCCCTAGAGGGTTGCACTTGGGAACAGAGCGGCAGATCAGGGACTGTGAGAGGCAGCATCAAGGGGGTGGGTGGCCCTTGGTTCCTGCAGAAAGGTCTAATTGGCTTGTTAGAATCATTCCAGAGGCTGACAGGAAACTGAACCGCATTGCTCAGGGTTAAACAGGAACTGTGCCTGGTCCCCATGATAAGGAGAACTGTTTCGCCAAGGGACTTATTCCCCAGGAGCAAAATGAGAAGAAGAACTTGTGGCTGAGCCACTGGAGGCCATCCCGATTTTCCCCAGATGTCAAGACAGTGAATAACACTGAGGTTCCGTTTTAGGTCCTATACCACAGCTTTCTCTGAGAGGCAAGTCCTCAAACTCTTTCTTAAAGTATTTATTTAATTTTATTTATTTTCTTGGCTGTGCCAGGTCTTAGATGTGGCATGTGGGATCTTTAGTTGCGTCAGGGAAACTCTTACTTGAGGCCTGTGGGATCAAGTTCCCTGACCAGGGATTGAACCCACACCCTCTGCATTGGGAACTCAGTGTCCTAGCCACTGGAGCACCAGGGAAGTTCCTCGATAGTCTCTTCTCAGTCCTCATTGCTCTTGCCGAGTTCATCCTGTCCACTCTGAAGGTTCTCCCATTCCAGTGGCCTTGATACCTTGGCCCTCTCCAGGGAAACAGCAAGATGTGAATTGAGATGCTCACCACCTGTGTCATTAATCAGTTGTATGGCCTGGCCAAGATAACATGTCTCCTTAGCTTCAGTGTTTATAAAATAAAGATAGTACTGACCTCCTAGAATAACATATGAAAAGTTTCTGGCATAGAACCTGTTCGTATCGGGCATTTAGGTCTTAATTCTTCAGCGTCTTTTACTTGTTAATCTTCTTCATGTTCCTGCCATCTAAATGTGAGTGTTAAGTAAGATTTATTGCACACCTCCCAACCCTTGTTTTCTGCTCCTCAGCCCTTGAAGACATATCCACATTTTCTTTGGTTTCATTTGCATCTTAGGGTGCAAATGCCTTTCCCTCCTCTCTCCAGTTGCAATTCTTATACTAGTCATTCTCTGGTTCTCTGGTCCCCACATTTCCAACTGTTTCCTAAAGATTTTCCCTACAATGTCTATTTTCAGCATGTCTAAAAAGTTTCTCCTCAAATAAGTACCTTCTGTGGTACTTCTGGTTGACTGCTTCATTGGGGTCCCTGTCATTTTAGCTTAATACTCTTAAGCCACTTTTATTAATAGTTATCTCTCTCTTTCAGGCCCACAATAACTGAGCTGTCAAGGACTGTTTGTTTCTTCTTGCATAGGATGGTTTGCATCCATCCTTTCTACTCCATTCCCAGAGATCAGTGCCTTTACAGTTAAAGAATTGCATTATGCTCTGAGTTTTTTCCTTCTCTGCAAACTCTCCTTTCGTCTCCTAGTCCATCCTATATTCCACTGCTTGGTAAACCTTTCAAAGACTCAAATCTGATCACGTTTCCTCTACTCTAAAGCTACCTGTGGTTCTTGGTGACCATAACCTGATGCAAGTTCCGTAGCTGGGCATGCAGGGTCCCTGACAATCTAGTTCCTCACTTGCTAGCACTGGTGTCCCCAGTATTCCTACCTACTATCAACTTGATCTTTCTTTTAGTCCCTGGGATATGCATGACCCCCAACTGCCTTGCTATGTAATCTGTGTTTTTCTTCTGCCTGGCATGCCCACCTTCCCAGTCTCAATGTTTTGAAATCTTGTATTCAGAATTCAAATCCTGGCTTTTCTGGCTACTACGTAACTTTGAAAAATCATTTAATCTCTCTGAACCTTGGGTTCCTCATTTGTTAATAGGGAAAATACTACTGTGTTATAGGGCTATTTATGAAAACAACTAACATAGCCCGTGTGTCATAAACACAGGCTTGTTCTAACTGCTGTTGCTACCATCACCTCAGTCAAACTAATCTTTGGCTTCCTCTGAGCACCTGCTTTGTTACACACAAGGCACTTGTTTTATATGCTGTGTGCTATTGTATTTAAAAACGTTGTATGTTTATTAATTACACTGAAATTTCCTTGAAGTTTAAGTATGACATTAAGTATTGCATATCTTTATTCATTCATCAGAGATTTAGTGGGTGTTTTATTTGTGTCTCCTGATGTGCTTGGGGCTGAGGATATAAGAATGACAAAGACATAGTCCCCACTATCAAAAAGTTTGCACACCATCTGATTACCATTGAATGCTACCTAGACTTAGTTGAGGTAAACCCATCATGAGCCTAGAGTAATAGCACCTGACTCACCTTGGAATTCTGGACAACTTTCTGAGGAAGTGACATCTAAAGGGAGATAGGAGGGGTGTAGGCTTTAGCCAGGTGCAGGTGGGGAGGGGCAGTGCTTCTGAATGAATTAGAGAGAGCATTCAGTGCAGAAAGACACGTGTTTATATGTAAGGAGTGGGAAGCAGAACAAAATGTTCTGAATTGCAGAGTAAAATGGCTGTGATCTTGGTTTTGAAGGAGAAATAGCAAGAGATGAAACTAGGAAGGTAAGTCAAGGCTGGAATCTGAACGATTTTTCAATTATTTGTATTATTAATAGCACCTAGTACAGTGCCTGCACATGATGGGTTCAGTAAATGTTTCTAGCCTTTATAAAGAGTGGATCCACATGACTTAGTCTCAGCACTTTCTGTCAAGGAAAGTCAGTTTGGCAAGAGAGCAAATTTTCAAAATTGCTGAAATCCTTTACTTGAATTTCTTAGAAACTGTGAAGGAGAGCTATGTATCTAATCCAGGCCATATTTACACATAATCAGACTGTCAAATGACAAAATTGAAATGAATTAGTAAGGAACTTAATGTCCTTTATTCAGAGAAAACACTCCATGGATGGGAGAGTTCAGTGCAGGGCAGTGGAAGGTCTTTCCTTGGAGATTTAGGGCAAAAGTGATTTATACTGATGGTTAGAAACAGCAGTAAAAAAAAAAAAAAATGGCACGTGTGGCTAAAAGGTCAGGGGTTTCCCTGTGAGGAGAGCAGGTCTTGTTTTCTAGGGTAAAGCTGAGCTGGAGGATTGTGATGGGTGTGTGTTAGGTTCCCTTGACAAGTATTTCCTGTAAGTTTAGACTGACTTCAGTGTAGATTACTTTGCCAACAAAAGTCCGTCTAGTCAAAGCTATAGTTTTTCCAGTAGTCATGTGTGGATGTGAGAGTTGGACCATAAAGAAAGCTGAGCATCAAAGAATTGATGTTCCAAGAACCACAGTGTTGGAGAAGACCCTTGAGAGTCCCTTGGACTGCAAGGAGATCCAACCAGTCCATCCTAAAGGAAATCAGTCATGAATCTTCGTTGGAAAGACTGATGCTGAAGCTGAAACTCCAATACTTTGGCCACCTTATGCAAAGAACTGACTCATTTGAAAAGACCCTGATGTTGGGAAAGACTGAAGGCAGGAGAAGGGGACAACAGGATGAGATGGTTGGATGGCATCACCAACTCAATGGACATGAGTTTGAGCAAGCTCTAGGAGTTGGTGACGGACAGGGAAGTCAGGCATGCTGCAGTTCATGGGATCACAAAGAGTCGGACATGACTGAGCAACTGAACTGAAATGAAGAACTGAACTGAACTGAAGTGTAGATTTATGACATGGGCTGGCAGCTACGGTGGCCTCCATTTTGTGGGTTTTGATATTTATCTTTATCAAATTAACTTTATCAAAACTAACAAACACACAACCTTTCTGCTCCTGTCTACTTCCATATCTTTTACTACACCAATGTTTGTTTTTTCCTGGAAGTAAAAAGCAAAACACAAGGTGTCCTCTTGGGGACGTCCCTGGTGATCACTGGTTAAGACTCCACACTTTCAATGCAGGGGGTGTAGGTTTGATTGCTGGTCAGGGAACTGAGATTCCACATACTGTAGGGAATAGCCAAAAAATTTAAAAAATAAAATTTAAAAATGCAGGAGAGATTGATATTAATATATGAGATATACATTAATATGTTTTTTCACTTTTATTTATAAAATATAGATCTTTTATATCTCCTCCACCAGATGATATACTTTCATCCTTCCATTCCCTCCATACTTTGTCCCACAGACACACTTAACCTCTCTCCAATCCTCCATTCCATCTCTCTCTCTCTCTCTACCTTCACCAAAGTCTAGAGAAATTGCATTGGCAGAAACAGCCCTCCTCAGTGACTCCAGGTTAATAAGGATTGTCCAAACAAATGTAAGGAATGAGTGAACCATCCTGTGGATGAACGAGAGGTTGCCCTGGTGAAACCCAAAACCCTATATGTAGTGACTTGAGTCTACTTCACAACCTCATCCTTCCATTTTCAATACAGACTTTTTTTCATTCAGGATTTTGTCCCCCCTCCCGCCCCCTCCACTTCCGACCACCCCGTCCATTATTTCTCCCAAGCCTTGAATCATAAACTTCAAGAAAGCATTGTGAATAATTTATATCCTTTTATTACTCATTGCCTAACTCCCTTTGGGGGAAATGAAGAGAAACATTAGTCTTTTGCTGCTTATTCTCCTGTGGACTGAGACCCTGTCAGCTACAGGCGATAGCAAAGATTTATGACCACAGGAGCTGTCATTATGGAGCAGTTGATTAACCCATAGTTTTGATTAACCCAAATATATTTTTTTCTAAATCAGGATCAGTGCTAATGACACTAGAATGGAAATTTAATACTATACCAAATTCTACTGAAACCTACTTGTTATCATCTTTTTTTTTTTTTTTTTTTTTTTTTAGTGCTCGATGCTGAGTTTTTTCTTCCTTGCCTATTTAAGTGGTTTTCCTATGAAGTCTTTCTCGGAATTTGTAAATTCGGATACAGAGCTGTGATGAATCAGAGCACAGACTGGTACTGTGCTGCTGGGGCTGAGGGGTTCTCAAGTCCTATTTGGTTTGGTCTTTCCAATGTCTTCATTCAGCTTCACAGCACCAGGAAGTATAGTTAGTGCCTGTCTTGGGCCATTGAGATCCTCTGGCTCATTGGTTGGTCCCCCTCCAAGTATTGTTAGAGTGTGTCACCCCTACTCCATCAGCTCTAGCACCATACCGTACAAGTCCAAATTACTCTCCCTGGGACTTCTGTAGGACGTCTAGATGAACTGGCCTACCCAAACTCTTTCTGCCTCCCCTCTACCCAAATCCATTTTTCTTCAAAGTATAAAAAATCGTCATATTACCTACTACCAGTGCACCCTGTTCATTTATTTATTTATGTTTCTTCACTGACTTTGCAGGTGACTCAGTGGTAAAGAACCTGCCTGCAATTCACAAGAGATCTGGGCTTGATCCTTGGGTTGGGAAGATTCCCTGGAGGAGGGCCTGGCTACCCACTCCAGTATTCTTGCCCGGAGAATCCTATGGTAGAGGAGCCTGGCGGGCTTCAGTCCATGGGGTCGCAAAGAGTCAGACATGACTATGGCGACTTAGCATGCAGGGGTCTTTGTTGCTTGGTGTGGACTTTCTCTAGCTGTGACAAGTGCGGGCTGTTTGTTGCTATGTAAGGGCTTCTCAATGCAAAGCTCTTTGTGGGCAGGCTTCAGTATTGTGGCATGCAGGCTGCAGAGCACAGGCTTCATGGCTGTGGCACACACGCTTAGTTTCTCAGAGACTTGTGGAATCTTCCTGGACCGAGGGTCACACCCATGTCCCCTGCCCTGGGAGGCCAATTTCTATCTACTCTGCCACCAGGGAACTCCCTACGCCCTGTTTAAAAGCCCCAGGATGGCTTCCCATTGCTCACAATTCTTGTATGATCACCATTAACACTCAACTTCATCACTGTCCTTTGTGGATTCTCCACTCCAATCAGGCTGGCCTTCATTCAGTCCTTATATTTACTCAGTCTCACTACAGGGCCTTTGCTTATCTCAAAACTATAGCCTGTACACTTCAGCTCAAGTGGTATTTCTTCTGAGACACTTTTTTTGCCTCTGTTACACCTCCTTTAACTGAATTCCTTTGTTATAAGTCCTCCTGGTACAAGATACCTCTTCTGAAACACCTTTCAGAGGGTCAGTTTTATATTAGTGAGGTCTTTCTGTTAGTATCTGCCTTCCCCTGAATTCCTTGAGGGTAAGGTCTGTCTTTGTTTTGAATCACATTTATATCTCCAGCACCTAACACAGTGCCTGGCTCTTAGGAGGTGCTCAATAAATAGATATTACATAAGCAAATGAAACTGAGTATAAGTTTAATCATAAAAATAGGTCTTACTTTGTTTTTGAGCAATAGTTGACAGGAAATCCAAATGAATCTCTATTGGAACAGCCAAGAGTGAAAATGTCTTTAGATGTAGAAAGAGTAGAAACAGCTTTTAGCAGTGAACTGAATCTGCTTCATTTTGTTTAAAATGAGGAGACACCATTGATGATAATAGCTTTGGTAAGATGTAGGAACAGTCTCTCTGGAGTTGCTAGAAGATTGTTCCACTCTCTTATAGTGTTTACAACTATGGAGCATATATTTTCATTTCCTGTTTCTTGGTTTTTAAGGGACTTGTCACACATTTCCTATTAAAATGAAGTTGTAGTTAATTATTAGCAGGTTTATACAGATGAGCTTTCGCTGTTTCACTGTTCCATCCCAATTAGCTCCCCCTGCTTGTCTTTATCCTGTCTTCCTGGAAAACATGAAATATCTCACTTGGGAGGAGGGATACAATTCTTAGCATATAGTATTTTTTTATTTCTGAGCATTGCTTTATATTTGCACAGGAGAGAAGTAAATCATTTAAACAAGGAAAATGCTTATTATGGATATGCAGGCCAACTAGAAAGACAAAATAGAATTTTGCTAGGCGTTGAAATAGCAGCTTTCCTGGTCTCAGGTCAGAACATCTGTCTGTGTCTTGGGCAGATTTGGTTTAAGACCAAAACAAATAGCTCCCCTTCCATGATTCTGACCCCTGCGGCAAAGAAAAGGAACTAAGCTAGTCCAACTGTAACTGCTGAGAGAGTCGTTGTTCTCTTCAACCTTCTGGGAACCCCAAATAATTAGCTGTGCAAACAAGCTGGAATCAGAATTCCCCTCCAGGGTTTTCTATGTCCAGCCACACAAAGCAAGCTGAGATGAGAGACAAATAAACCCGTTGACAGACGGTGAGTGCCAGGTCTCCTCTCTCCCCACGTTTCAGTTCTGGTCCTCTGGGCTTGTGTCCTCAGTGTCCTCATCTCTCAAAATACCCCGGGGCCCTCCATCACGTGTAGCCCTAGAGAGTTTCTCTTAATTAGAGAAGCCGGCGGGCCCGCATCTCAGGCGAAGGCTGGCACTGTGTTTTGCGATTTGTGAGGGATCTGGAGGAGCAGGTTGCCCTGTGGAGAGAGATCTCACTTCCTGCCACTTTTTCTGATGTTTTCAAAAGGAAGCCAGAAATCTGGACTTTTGTATGAAGCCACCCATTTTTTAAATGTTTGCTACCAGTTTGGTCTTGTTTTGTTTATAAACAATGTCCAGGCCAGTAAACACACGCACACAAGCACTCCATAAGCTTCATAAAACAGCAGATTGTGTCTGTCCTGTTTGTTCCTATGTCCCACAGTGCTTTCCACATGACAAAAGCTTTATGTCTCTGCTTAACTTGCTAG
>SJYC01088963.1:0-10788 GCA_006408675.1 Madoqua kirkii
TTTCTTATCTCTCCTTTCTATTCTTTGGAACTCTGCATTCAGATGCTTATATCTTTCCTAATCTCCTTTACTTTTCACTTCTTTTCTTTTCATAGCTGTAAGGCCTCCTCACACAACCATTTTGTCTTGTGTTTCTTTTTCTTGGTGATGGTCTTGATCGCTGCCTCGGGTACAATGTCACAAACCTCCATTCATAGTTCTTAAGGCACTCTATCAGATCTATTCTCTTGAATCTATTTGTCTCTTCCACTGTATATTAGTAAGGGATTTGATTTAGGTCATACCTGAGTGGTCTAGTGGTTTTCCCTACCTTCTTCAATTTAAGTCTGAATTTGGCAATAAGGAGTTTATGATCTGAGCCACAGTCAGCCCCTGGTCTTGTTTTCTTCTGGCTATATAGAGCTTCTCCATCTTTGGCTACGAAGAATATAATCAATCTGATTTCAGTACTGACCATCTGGTGATGTCCGTGTGTAAAGACTTCCCACATGTAGCGACTTCTCATGTGTAGAGTCTCTTGCGCTGTTGGAAGTGGGTGTTTGCTATGACCAGTTTCCTCTCTTAGCAAAACTGTTAGACTTTGCTCTGCTTCATTGTGTACTCCAAGGCTAAATTTGCCCATTACTCCAGGTATTTCTTGACTTCCTACTTTTGCATTCCAGTCCCTGATAATGAAAAGGACATCTTTTGGGGTGTTAGTTCTAGAAAGTCTTGTATGTCTTCATAGAACCATTCAGCTTTGGCTTCTTCAGCATTATTGATTGGGGCATAGACTTGGATTACTGTGATATTGAATGGTTTGCCTTGGAAACGAACAGAGATCCTTCTGGTTTTGAGACTGCATCCAATCTACTGCATTTCAGACTCTTTTGTTGACAATGATGGCTACTCCCTCTCTTCTAAGGGATTCCTGCCCACCGTAGTAGATATAATGGTCATCTGAGTTAAATTCACCCATTCCAGTCCATTTTAGTTCGCTGATTCCTAGAATGTCAACGTTCACTCTTGCCATCTCCTGTTTTATCACTTCCAATTTGCCTTGATTCATGGACCTAACATTCCAGGTTCCTATGCAATACTGCTCTTTACAGCTTCGGACCTTGCTTCTATCACCAGTCACATCCACAACTGGGTACTGGGGAAACAGTGTCAGGCCTTATTTTTTATGGTTCCAAAATCACTGCAGATGGTGATTGAAGCCATGAAATTAAAAGACGCTTACTCCTTAGAAGGAAAGTTATGACCAACCTAGACAGCATATTAAAAAACAGAGATATTGCTTTGCCAACAAAGGTCCGTTTAGTCAAGGCTATGGTTTTTCCAGTGGTCATGTATGGATGTGAGAGTTGGACTGTGAAGACAGCTGAGCGCCAAAGAATTGATGCTTTTGAACTGTGGTGTTGGAGAAGACTCTTGAGAGTCCCTTGGACTGCAAGGAGATCCAATCAGTCCATCCTAAAGGAGACCAGTCCTGAGTGTTCACTGGAAGAACTGATGCTGAAACTGAAACTCCAATACTTTGGCCATCTCATGCAAATAGTTGACTCATTGGAAAAGACCCTGATGCTGGGAGGGATTGGGAGCAGGAGGAGAAGGGGCCGACCGAGGATGAGATGGCTGGATGGCATCACAGACTCGATGCAAATGAGTTTGAGTGCATTCCAGGAGTTGGTGATGGACAGGGAGGCCTGGCGTGCTGCAATTCACGGGGTCACAAAGAGTCGTACATGACTGAACGACTGAACTGAACTGAGCTGAACTGAACTGATGGCTATGCCATTCTTTTAAAGTCTGTGCCCTTCCCCCTTCCTTTCTATCCTGGAGGGATCCAGGATGAGCCCTCTAAGGGTTAGCCCTTCTAAATAGGAGACACCAAGCCTGGTGTCTCATTTGTCTCCCAGTTTAGCCTTCAGGGTGGGGGTGGACATCTGAGAGGGTAGATACGGTAGGTGGTAACCTTCTTTTGCTTCTGTGCAGCACTTTTTCTCCCCTCTAGCTCTGAGCTGTGGAATGGGCTCCGAGTTCACTACCACCACCTCTTAAAGGGGAATTACTCAGCAGGGGACTTTGATAAGTCCTGGCTGTCATGGTGTCCTACTGTTTGACAGCCTCAAGTGATACAAAACAGTTTCTATTCAGGCATTTTTTCTATGACTCAGGGGCACTCCCAACTGAGGTTTAGAGTCATTGTTTGGCTTTCTTAACTAAAAGCAGAGTGGTGACTCATCATTAGCTTAGGATACAGTTAAACCCATGGCTCCTATAAGCAGAACACTGTGTTATAGCCTGCTGGTCACAAAACACATTTTTCTTGTGGTGCATATACTTTATTATAGGTATTGAAGTGTTAAAGCATTAGCCTATGAGCGACACAAAAGCCTGACCAATTTAGCAGAGTGGGGTAGCTCTCCACAACAGCTACCGTTTGATGGACTTCCGTTAATGGTTTCAGCTTCTGTGGGAACCTTTTAATCAGGAAAAATGGCAATGGGAATGAAGAATATGGGCCTTCAGAAAAACCTAATTACATGCTAATATCCTGCTTTCTACATGAGCTTCTTCTCAACATCCTTTTTGATTTTTTTCAAGCTGTCATCCTGGTTTGAATCCTTCTTACTCTTTGGTAAATTGTTCTCTAATAGCGGAATGTTTGGCAACTGGTCTATCGGTTTTGAGATGTGGAGAGCAGCTTTTTAAGGACATCCATAGTAACCATCATCATAGCTCCACTTGCTGAGGCATCAGTCAAGGATTTTGCACTCCATCCTGTTCAGTCAGTTCAGTTGCTCAGTTGAGTCCGACTCTTTGTGACCCCATGGACTGCAGCATGTGAGGCTTCCCTGTCCATCACTAACTCCAGGAGCTTGCTCAAACTCATGCCCATTGAGTTGGCTATGCCATCCTTGTGAGATGCCAAACCTTGTGAGATGGGCATTCTTATCCCCAATTTTACAAAGGAGAAAACAGGCTCAGAGAAGCAAAGTGACTTGCTGAAGTCACATAGCTAGCATGCCTTCCTATTGTTTCTAGTACTTTTGAATAGCAGAATATCTTGGGAAGCTTTAGAACAAAACACCTTTTTGGCCACAAGTTTGTGGCCTAATGCCTCAGTCAGGGTGGGGCCTGGGAATCCATATGTGAAACAATTCCCCATCACATACTGTGATATATGATTAAGACTTGGAAAAATCTGCCATGCATACACCATACATTATACCACATCTTTTGAGATAAATCAAAGCGCAGATTTGGTTTGGCTTCCCTGGTGGCTCAGATGATAAAGAATCTGCCTGCAATGTGGGAGACCTGGATTCAATCCCTGGATCAGAAAGATCCCCTGGAGGAGGAAATGGCTATCACTCCAGTATTCTTGCCTGGAGAATTCCCGTGGACAGAGGAGCTTGGTGGACTACAGTCCATGGGGACACAAAGAGTCAGACGCAACTGCGTGACTAAACATATTCCGTTTGGAGTTTTCACTGTTTTTTTCTTGGTTTCTGTTTCTCAACAGCCATTTCCGCTTCTGGGGGGTATAGAATAGAAATCTCAAAGGAAGTAACATTTCGGTGACATCCTAATGCGTGGATAAGAAGGGAAAGAGGAAAGGACACGGAGACAAAGTAATCCATAGCGAGAAGTCATAGAGCTGCCACCAGACTGAAGTGTCTGGGGGATGTTACAAGGTCAAAATGCCTGGACAGATGGTGAGAGATGTACCGTCTATTGTATCAGCTGAGTCCAAGGGGAGACTGTCTTGGGAGGTCCCTCTGGCAGTGCAGTGGAATTGGCTTCAACTGTGGAGCACAGACACTCATCTCATTGGCCAGTTTCCTCGACAGTCTTCAGGGCATCCTTAGCTGTGTGCTTCTGCCTGACCACTTGCTGGAAGATGATGAGGCGAGGTGCTGACAGCTCATATAGGTTCCTGTCTACACACGCCTTAAATTCAGTTGCGATAGGATCAGAAATGACAGTGGATAGAAAATAACTTGACACAACACAGTAGGTGCTGAAGCAGAGGTTTGAGGTGAAATTAGGGACTCTTCAGGTATTTTCTGAACTTGGCTACACACCAGAAGCTTCCCCCTCTACATTCCTCCACAGAAGCACGTGGATTCTTGACAAAGGAGGTTCATTTACTTTCCATGGAAAAGTAAGTGCCTTTCATAGTTGATACCCAATGAGTAGTCTTTTCCCACCAATTACAGACCACCAAATAAATATGTTCACAGAGTGCCTTCTGGAATAATATTGTATCCAGGAGGGAAAAATTTCTCCATCTGCCATTCTTGAGTTCTTGTGACCAGATTAACAATAAAATTGTCAGAAGATGGATAATCAGGAGAAAAAGAAACACATTTTAAATTCATGTACATCAACATCTTATGGGACTTAAGAAATGGCCAGACCAGATAGCTTTTATACCTTTTAGACAAAGAAACAATGAATTTCTGAGGTATTGCTAGGACAAAGAAACATGGGTTTTGGGTGCTGAATTATTGAAGATCTGAACCAAGTTTGACTTTGGGGCAGTCAGTTAAAGGGGTAACAAGTTTTGTGATCTGGGTTTCTTGGCCTGGATTCCCTGTCTCTGGAGATAAGGGTGTCTGTCCTTCCTTCTACCTCCAGATCCAGGGGATGTACTGTTCACAGGGGAGATTTACTTCCCATTTTCAGGGAGACACATAGAGGTCAGAGTGTCCCTCTTACATTAGTTGTTTCTTAAGGAACTTTAATTCAAAATAATATACCATTGAGTCACATTTTGGGGACCCTTATCCTGGGCCCTAATATATGCCCCAATCTTAACTGAAGTGGGGAGTCCAGTGGGTGCTTTTTTGTTGTTGTTGTTCAGAAGCAAGAAAATCTTTATTCATTTATCAAAGAATGGAGAGATGTGAGCTCCCACCATAGAGCACAGGCCCACAGGGACCCGAGCAGTGGTGGGGGCGGGAATGGAGTGTTCCCGAGCCAGAGTGAGAGTCTCGGCACACAGCACACTGCCGCCACCTTCAAGTGAGGTGTTGCGTACAGCCTCTTTGCACACAGTTGCCAAGTGGACTTGTCCATGCAGCAGTTTCACAAGGAGGAACTCTGGTTGCAAGTACTGGAGGCTAGACCTGTGCACACCATATTCAATGAATCAGTGAAACTAGACACAGTTGAAATTCTGCCTGGGCTAATGAGCCCAGACTCTTCATGCTGACCAGGTGACACTGGAGGGCAACAGCCCATCGGTGGGCTTGCCTCCAGGCTTCTTTATTCTCTGACTTTTCCTGCTCTGTATCTCAGTTATTAAACACCCGACAGGTGAGAGGTAGTGGTGTGTGGTTCCATTTCCATTTTCTGAAGTTTATGCCTAATGTCGGAATGCACTTGGGAAATGAAATACGACCTCAGGTTTGCACTCCCTTCCAGTGACTCAAGGTCAGTGTAGAAAAGATTCAGAGCATTCCCCCAAGTGTGTGCTTTTGTGATAGTAAATATGATGGACAGGAGCCTTTGTGCTCAAGTTTTGAACCCTCTGTTTATTGCCTGAAGATAGATGAGTCACTTACATGTTACTGATAGGAGATGGGTGATGGATACTAAGCTCATCAACATAACCCCCAATGGCCAACATAAATGCCATTTCTATTTGGTTTCCTGGGTGCTGTGAGAATTGCCTTTAGTTCCATGTGTATAACAACTAGAGCCTGATAGTAGCTAAAAAAGTAAAAACAGTTTTTGTTCTGGAGCTATTGAAATAGTGGGAAAGAAATCTCAGTATAGAACTGGGTTCAATTCCAAATGAAACATGGACAAATGATGATTTAGAATCAAGAGGCAGAATAGGGGTTAGTGAATGGGAACTTTTTAAGGGGAAACTGATGGATGGATTCTTGCTGAAGGCCAGCCAACGTGATCTAATACCAAGCATGGGGGATGGGAATTTGATCAGATCTTGAGGGTGATTAGGTATAGAGTGGGTTTTTTGTTTTTGTCTTTTGGTTTTTTGCTAAACTGATCAGCAACATTCTTGCTACAAAGGAGCCACCAGACCCAGACAAGGTCAAGACCTAGAGGGATTAGAGGAACTTGACTACAGGTTAGTGAAAGAGAGAGGCTTTGTCAAACAAAAGCCTGGACTTCATTTCCTCAAAGGTGTTTTTCTGGATAAGATCTTATTTAAGCAAACACTCTTGGGGGAAGAGAGGAAGGCTGAGTTTCAGTGTGGGAAGATGGGAAATATTCTGAGATGGATGGTGGGGATGGTTGTGCCTTGGTGTGAATGCACTTACTGCAGGTGCACTGCACTTCAAAGGCTTAACATGGTGAATTCTATGTTATGTGTATTTTAGCACACAAAAGGACAATCTGTCCATCATAAAATAAAGAAGTCACAATACCTACAGCAGTGACAACAGCTCTTGTTTGCCCAAGTTTTGCTTTGTGGCAGGCATTGTGCTAACCACTTTATAGTGATTATCTCCCTTTCATAGGAAAGGACTTGAGGACTGGAGGGGTTAATGCATTGCCAAGTGTCACACAGCAAGTAAGTGGTAGTCTCATCCCCTAGCTCTCTGTCTCGGCTTATGCTTAGCTAAACAACCTCCTGAGATAGCCCTTTCAGTGTGAGGCTCCCCCACCTACCAAAAAACAAACTGCAACAACCATCTAAAATGAGTCTAAATAACCAAACATTCACCTTAGCAAATGACAGCGACTCTGATATACAGGCTAATCTTTTAAAGCAAAGAAGTATGCTCTGACTTCTTTCCTAGTCACACAGAAGGATATCCTCGTGCTTCTTGGAACGATGACTAGCTGAGCATTGCCCTTCTCTGAGCTGGAGCACTGTAAAAATGCCACTTTCACTTAGTCTTATGACCTCCTCAGGGGCAGAGGCAGTATCTTCCCATTCATCTTTCTACTTGGTGCATAATAAGTGCTCAATAAAAATTTTGTCACTATGAACTACAAGTGATGTTGAAGATGTCAGTGTAAGTTTTCTTAAAAGTTTGAGGCTCTTGTAGTTTCATGGTGCATGAATTTATCTTCTGGAACCTAAATTTGTTAGTTAGAGGTGATGCTCAACCAGAAGCAGTTTTGTCTCTGAGAGACATTTGGCAATGTCTGGAGACTTATTGCTCTCATCTCACATGCTAGTAAAGTAATGCTCAAAATTCTCCAAGCCAGGCTTCAGCAATACATGAACCGTGAACTACCTGATGTTCAAGCTGGTTTTAGAAAAGGCAGAGGAACCAGAGATCAAATTGCCAACATCCACTGGATCATGGAAAAAGCAAGAGAGTTCCAGAAAAATATCTACTTCCGCTTTATTGACTATGCCAGAGCCTTTGACTGTGTAGATCACAATAAACTGTGGAAAATTCTCAAAGAGATGGGAATACCAGACCACCTAACCTGCCTTTTGAGAAATCTGTATGCAGGTCAGGAAGCAACAGTTAGAACTGGGCATGGAACAACAGACTGGTTCCAAATAGGAAAAGGAGTATGTCAAGGCTGTATACTGTCACCCTGTTTATTTAACTTATATGCAGAGTACATCATGAGAAATGCTGGACTAGAAGAAACACAAGCTGGAATCAAGATTGCCGGGAGAAACATCAATAACCTCAGATATGCAGATGATACCACCCTTATGGCAGAAAGTGAAGAGGAATTAAAGAGCCTCTTGATGAAAGTGAAAGAGGAAATCAAAAAAGTTGGCTTAAAGCTCAACATTCAGAAAACAAAGATCATGGCATCCGGTCCCATCACTTCATGGAAAATAGATGGGGAAACAGTGGAAACAGTGTCAGACTTTATTTTTTGGGGCTCCGAAATCACTGCAGATGGTGACTACAGCCATGAAATTAGATGATGCTTACTCCTTGGAAGAAAAGTTATGACCAACCTAGATAGTATATTCAAAAGCAGAGACATTACTTTGCCGACTAAGGTCTGTCTAGTCAAGGCTATGGTTTTTCCTGTGGTCATGTATGGATGTGAGAGTTGGACTGTGAAGAAGGCTGAGCACCAAAGAATTGATGCTTTGAACTGTGGTGTTGGAGAAGGCTCTTGAGAGTTCCTTGGACTGCAAGGAGACCCAACCAGTCCATTCTGAAGGAGATCAGCCCTGGGATTTCTTTGGAAGGAATGATGCTAAAGCTGAAACTCCAGTACTTTGGCCACCTCATGCAAAGATTTGACTCATTGGAAAAGACTCTGATGCTGGGAAGGATTGGGGGCAGGAGGAGAAGGGGACGACAGAGGATGAGATGGCTGGATGGCATTACTGACTTGATGAACGTGAGTCTGAGTGAACTCCGGGAGATGGTGATGGACAGGGATGCCTGGTGTGTTGCAGTTCAAGGAGTCACAAAGAGTTGGACATGACTGAGCGACTGAACTGAACTGAACTAACTGGAGACTTACTTTGTTGTCATAACTGAGAGAGGGTATGTTACTGCCATCTAGTTTGTAGAGGCAGGGATGCTGGAAACACCTGAAGGATAGCAAATTATGCCAAATGTGCTACTCATGAATAAGGATTATTTCTATCCAATTGTTTTGAGAAAGTGCAGACACAGAAGTTCTGAAAACAGTAGGTGTTTTGCTTTTGTAAAGGGAATTAGAAAGGGACTTGTACGTTGGTTCCAGCTTCCCAGGTGGAGCAGTTGTAAAGAATCTGCTTACCAGTGCAAAAAGATTCAAGAGACTTGGTTTCGATCCCTGGGTGGGCAAAATCCCTTGGAGTAGGAAATGGCAACCCGTTCCAGTATTCTTGCCTGGGAAATCCCATGGACAGAGGAGCCTGGCAGGCTACAGTCCACGGGGTCAAAAAGAGTCCGACAGAACACGACTGAGCACTACCCCTCACCTTTGTTCACCAAACGTCTCCTCCTCTCATTTTCTCATGATTGCTTTCCTTTCTTCAAAGTCCCAGACCCCTTTCCTCTCCTTAGCTCCCTGGCCTAGTGTATCTGCGGGTTCTGCATGCATCAATATGGAGGGCCAACTATGAGGGACTTGAGCATCTGCAGATGTTGGTATACGCAGGGGTCCTGGAACCAACCCCATCAGATAAGCCTCAATCATCTGTCTTTTTCTTTAAAAATTAATTTTTATTGGAGTGTAGTTGCTTTACAGTGTTGTGTTAGTTTCTTCTGCATAGCAAAGTGAATCGACTATACTGTTATTTAGTTGTGAAGTTGTATACAACTCTTCTGTAACCCTATGGACTGTAGCCCGTCAGACTCCTCTATGGAATTTTCCAGGCAAGAATACTTGAATGGGTTGCCATTTCCCTTCTTCAGAGGATCTTCTTGACCCAGGGATCAGACCCATGTATCCTGCGTTACAGGTAGATGCTTTACTGCTGAACCACTGGGAAAGTCTATATATATCTCCTCTTTTTGGATTTCCTCCCCATTTAGGTCTCCATAGAGCATTGAGTCATGGACAAGGCAATGGCTCCCCACTCCAGTACTCTTGCCTGGGAAATCCCATGGACAGAGGAGCCTGGTGGGCTGCAGTCCATGGGGTTGCTAAGAGTCTGACATGACTGAGTGGCTTCACTTTCACTTTTCACTTTCACGCATTGGAGAAGGAAATGGCAACCTACTCCAGTGTTCTTGCCTGGAGAATCCCAGGGATGGGGGAGCCGGGTGAGCTGCCATCTATGGGGTCACATAGAGTCAGACACTACTGAAGCAACTTAGCTATAGCAGCAGTAGCAGCAGAGCATTGAGCCGAGTTCCCTGAGCTATAATAGGTTCTCATCAGTTATCTATTTCAGCCATAGTAATGTATATATGTCAATCACAGTCTCCCAGTATAACCCATCCTCCTCCCCTCTCCCCCTTGGTATCCATATTTGTTCTTTACACCTTTGTCTCAATTTTCTGTTTTGTCAATAAGATCATCTATACCATTTTTCTAGTTTCCACTTACATGTGTCAGTTAGTATACGATCTTTGTTTTTTTCTTTCTGACTTAGTTTACTCTGTATAACAGTCTCCAGGTTCATCCACGTCTGTAAAAATGACCCAGTTTTGTTCCTTTTTTCTGGATGAATAATATTCCGTTATATATATATATTCACACATCTTCTTTATCCATTCCTCCATTAATGGATATTTATGATGCTTACATGTCCTGGCTATTTAAATAGTGCTGCAGGGAACTTTGGGGTGTGTGTCTTTTTGAATTATGTTTTTCTCTGGGTATATGCCCAGGAGTGAGATTGCTGGGTCATATGGTAGTTCCAGCTTTAGTTTTTTTCTGCAACTTCCATACTCTTCTCCATAGAAGCTGTATCAATTTAACCTTCCCACCAACAGTGGTCAGAATTACCATAATTTAAAAATTGACAAACAATAAATGCTGGAGAGGGCATGGAGAAAATGAAGCCCTCTTGCCCTGCTGTGCTACAGTCCATGGGGTTGTAAAGAGTAGTAATGTTGGCTATCTTTTCATGTGCCTCTTGGCCATCTGTATGTCTTCTTTGGAGAAATGTCTTCAGTCTTTTGCCCATTTTTTGATTGGGTTGTTTATTTTTTTTTTATTTTGAGCTGTATGAGCTATTTATATATTTTTTGAGATTAATTCTTTGTCAGTTGCTTCATCTGCAAATATTTTCTCCTATTCTGAGGGCTGTCTTTTCATCACGTTTATGGCTTCTGCCTGGCCTTTTGAGTCTTACACCTTTGTGGGGCTCCTGTAGGTATATATGTAATTAAAATAGTTTTTTTTTTCCTCTACCATTAGTGTGTTTTATGTCAGCTTATTTTTTAGACCAGC
>SJYC01088965.1:0-24959 GCA_006408675.1 Madoqua kirkii
GGAGAGTGAAAAAGTTGGCTTAAAGCTCAACATTCAGAAAATGAAGATCATGGAATCCGGTCCCATCACTTCATGGCAAATAGGTGGGGAAACAGTGGAAACAGTGTCAGACTTTATTTTGGGGGGGGTCTCCAAAATCACTGCAGATGGTGACTGCAGCCATGAAATAAAAAGACGGTTGCTCCTTGGAAGGAAAGTTATGACCAACCTAGACAGCACATTAAAAAACAAAGACATTACTTTGCCAACAAAAGTCCATCTAGTCAAGGTTCTGGTTTTTCCAGTAGTCACGTACAGATGTGAGAGTTGGACTATAGAGAAAGCTGAGCACCAAAGAATTGATGCTAAAGCTGAAACTCCAGTACTTTGGCCACCTCATGTGAAGAGTTGACTCATTTGAAAAAACTCTGATGCTGGGAGGGATTGGGGGCAGGAGGAGAAGGGGATGACAGAGGATGAGATGGCTGGATGGCATCACTGACTCAGTGGATGTGAGTCTGAGTGAACTCTGGGAGTTGGTGATGGACAGGGAGGGCTGGCGTGCTTCGATTCATGGGGTCGCAAAGAGTCGGACACGACTGAGTGACTGAACTGAACTGAACCAGGTCTTTGCCAGGGAAGTCCTCCTATCTTAAATCTTGATGTGGTCATTTTGTGTCTAAGTTGTTTAATGTGGTTTTGGTTCAATGTTTGAGAAAGAAAATATCATCTTGAATACAAATATAAATAAATATAGCTATTTATTATTTATACTAGCAATCCCTGTGAAGTTATTTACCTTGAATATATTTCAGTATGTTTTATAAGGGGTAACAAAAGCAGCTTCATCACAGAGTAAATCTTTTATACAGGATTAAAGCTTAACATTTGTGATAAATCTGGCATAGCTATTAAAGTAGAATGTTTTTTTCTATTTTTAGTTCTTACTTAACTCTTTGACTTTAGATACCTAACTTTCCCCATTCTAAGTCATCCAGCTTCTAAAATATAGAGAAGTGGAGAGGCAGCAGATGTTACATACTATGTTTTCTTTTTTTGACCTGTAAAGTTGATGTGTATCTGATCCATTTGACAGTGTTTCCCATTCTCATACCAATTTTATTTTTAGACAAGATCCTTAGTTCTTAGTCGCTTAGTTGTATCTGACTCTTTGCGATGCCATGGACTGTAGCCCACCAGGCTCCTCTGTCAATGGGGATTCTCCAGCGAGAATACTGGAGTGGGTTGCCATGCCCTCCTCCAGGGGATCCTCCTGACCAGTTTATGGATGCAGGAAATTAGGCATAAGAAAGTTTCATAGCATTCCTCTTAGGTGGAAACCCAGGATTTGAACCTTCATAGTTTGACTTCTGGAGAAGGCAATGGTAACCCACTCTAGTACTCTTTCCTGGGAAATTGCATGGATGGATGAGCCTGGTAGGCTAAAGTCTATGGGGTCGTGAAGAGTTGGACACGACTGAGCAACTTCACTTTCACTTTTCACTTTCATGCACTGGAGAAGGAAATGGCAACCTTCTCCAGTATTCTTGGCTGGAGAATCCTGGGGATGGAAGCCTGGTGGGCTGCCGTCTATGGGATTGGACAGAGTTGGACACGACTAATGTGACTTAGCAGCAGAGGCAGCAGTTTGACTTCAGAGCCCATGCTATTAACCACTTGTTTCATAGATCCCCATAAGAATTAAAATATTTGTTGTTAAAGAGTCATGATGCTTTTCATTGTCCTTCATGTTGAGTTCACATTGTGTGACACTATCAAGAGGAGGCCCCAGTTCCCTCTACCAGGGCTGGATCATGCCCAAATAAAACTTAGTATTTTAGTTTTCCTTATTGCTGCTGCTTAGTCACTCAATCATGTCTGACTCTTTGTGACCCCAAGGCTACAGTCGATGGACTATAGCCCGCCAGGCTCCTTTGTCCGTGGGGATTCTCCAGGCCAGAATACTGGAGTGGGTTGCCACTTCCTCCTCCAGGAGATCTTCCCAATCCAGGGAATGAACCCAGGTCTCCCACATTAGAAGTAGATTCTTGACTGTCTGAACCACCAGAGAAGCCTGATCTATCTCGAATGCTATTAAAAAGGTTTCTAAAGTTGGATTTAGACTCAGTAGAAAAGAATGCTGTGATAAATTAATGATGTCTGTCACAAGTCCAGGACATGAGAGAGAGATGACACTTGCATCATCTGTTTTCCCTCCATGCTTACATCTTCAAACTAAGTTCCAACCCCGAACATTTGTAGGACTGGGACAGTTGCCTTGCTGATTCAGATCAACAGATGTCTTCTCTCATTGCCCAGATGAACTATTTTGCCTTGCCTGTACAGCTTAGTATTTGAATCCTTAAGATTGCCTTAACTATGGAGAGTTGACTTAGACATACTGTTTTGATTCAAAAGTGCATTAGGTCTGACAATGTAAACTACTACCAAGCAAGACTAGGCAAATAGACTGTTATTTCACTTAGAATCTACATGTAAGCCTGAGGGGTATATGATACTGTGCTTAGTCCTTAGGGATTGTGAAGGTGGTATGAGACAGGATCCTCAGGGTTAGAGATTTGTAGTCTAGATGTAATTAGAGAGGAGTTAGAAGGCTTTTTTTTGCATTCCAGTCCCCTGTAATGGAAAGGACATCTTTTTTGGGTGTTAGTTCTAAAAGGTCTTGTAGGTCTTCATAGAACCGTTCAACTTCAGCTTCTTCAGCGTTACTGGTTGGGGCATACACTTGGATTACTGTGATATTGAATAGTTTGCCTTGGAAACGAACAGACATCATTCTGTCGTTTTTGAGACTGCATCCAAGTACTGCATTTCAGACTCTTTTGTTGACCATGATGGCTACTCCATTTCTTCTAAGGGATTCCTGCCCACCGTAGTAGATATAATGGTCATCTGAGTTAAATCTACCCATTCCAGTCCATTTTAGGTTGCTGATTCCTAGAATGTCGACGTTCACTCTTGCCATTTCTTGTTTGACCACTTCCGATTTGCCTTGGTTCATGGCATTCCAGGTTCCTATGCAATATTGCTCTTCACAGCATCAGACCTTGCTTCTATCATGAGTCATATCCACAACTGGGTATTGTTTTTGCTTTGGCTCTATCCCTTCATTCTTTCTGGAGTTATTTCTCCACTGATCTCCAGTAGCATATTGGGCACCTACCAACCCGAGGAATTCCCCTTTCAATATCCTATCATTTTGCCTTTTCATACTGTCCATGGGGTTCTCAAGGCAAGAATACTAACGTAGTTTGCCATTCCCTTCTCCAGTGGACAACATTCTGTCAGACCTCTCCACCATGACCCGCCCGCCTTGGGTGGCTCCACACGGCATGGCTTAGTTTCACTGAGTTAGACAAGGCTGTGGTCCATGTGATCAGATTGGCTAGTTTTCTGTGATTATGGTTTCAGTGTGTCTGCCCTCTGATCCCTCTCGCAACACCTACCATCTTACTTGAGTTTTTAACACTCCAGAAATGTCCTTTTCATTATAGCTGACTGGAATGCAAAAGTAGGAAGTCAAGAAACACCTGGAATAACAGGCAAATTTGGCCTTGGAGTACCGAATGAAACAGATCAAAGGCTAATAGAGTTTTGCCAAGAAAATGCACTGGTCATAGCAAACACTCTCTTCCAACAACACAAGAGAAGACTCTACACATGGACATCATGAGAAGACTCTACACATGGACATCACCAGATGATCAACACCAAAATCAAATTGATTATATTATTTGCAGCCAAAGATGGACAAGCTCTATATAGTTAGCAAAAACAAGACCAGAAGCTGACTGTGGCTCAGATCATGAACTCCTTATTGCCAAATTCAGACTGAAATTGAAGAAAGTAGGGAAAACCACTAGACCATTCAGGTATGACCTTAGTCAAATCCCTTATGATTATACAGTAGAAGTGAGACATAGATTTAGGGGACTAGATCTGATAAACAGAGTGCCTGATGAACTAAGGACAGAAGTTTGTGACATTGTACAGGAGAAAGGGATCAAGACCATCTCCATGGAAAAGATATGCAAAAAAGCAAAATGACTGTCTGGGAAGGCCTTACACATAGCTATGAAAAGAAGAGAAGCAAAAAACAAAGGAGAAAAGTAAAGATATAAGTATCTGAATGCAGAGTTCCAAAGAGTAGCAAGAAGAGATAAGAAAGCCTTCCTCAGTGATCAATGTAAAGAAATGGAAGAAAGCAACAGAATGGGGAAGACTAGAGATCTCTTCAAGAAAATTAGAGACACCAAGGGAACATTTCATGCAAAGATGGGCTCGATAAAGGACAGAGATGGTATGGATCTAACAGAAGCAGAAGATATTAAGAAGAGTTGGCAAGAATACACAGAAGAACTGTACAAAAAAGAGCTTCATGACCCAGATAATCACGATGGTGTGATCACTCACCTAGAGCCAGACATCCTGGAATGTGAAGTCAAGTGGGCCTTAAAAAGCATCACTATGAACAAAGCTAATGGAGATGATGGAATTCCAGTTGAGCTACTTCAAATCCTGGAAGATGATGCTGTAAAGATGCTATACTCAGTATGCCAGCAAACTTGGAAAACTCAGCAGTGGCCACAGGAGAGGAAAAGGTCGGTTTTCATTCCAATCTCAAAGAAAGGCAGTGCCAAAGAATGCTCAAACTACCACACAATTGCACTCATCTCACACACTGGTAAAGTAATGCTTAAAATTTTGCAAGCCAGGCTTCAGCAGTATGTGAACTGTGAACTTCCAAATGTTCAAGCTGGTTTTAGAAAAGGCAGAGGAACCAGAGATCAAATTGTCAGTATCCACTGGATCATGGAAAAAGCAAGAGAGTTTCAGAAAAACATCTATTTCTGCTTTGTTGACTATGCCAAAGCCTTTGACTGTGTGGACCAAAATAAAGTGTGGAAAATTCTTAAATGATGGGAATACCAGACCACCTGACCTGCCTCTTAAGAAACCTATATGCAGCTCAGGAAGTAACAGTTAGAACTGGACATGGAACAACAGACTGGTTCCAAATAGGAAAAAGAGTCTATCAAGGCTGTATATTGTCAGCCTGCTTATTAAACTTATATGCAGAGTACATCATGAGAAATGCTGGGCTGGAAGAAGTAAAGGCTGGAATCCAGATTTCCAGCAGAAATATCAATAACCTCAGATATGCAGATGACACCACCCTTATGGCAGAAACTGAAGAAGAACTAAAGAGCATCTTGATGAAAGTGAAAGAGAAGAGTGAAAAAGTTGGCTTAAAGCTCAACATTCAGAAAATGAAGATCATGGCATCTGGTCCCATCAGTTCATGGGAAATAGATGGGGAAACAGTGAAAACGGTGTCAGACTTTATATTTGGGGGCTCCAAAATCACTATAGATGGTGATTGCAGCCATGAAATTAAAAGACGCTTACTCCTTGGAAGGCAAGTTATGACCAACCTAGATAACATATTGAAAAGCAGAGATATTACTTTGCCAACAAAGGTCCATCTAGTCAAGGCTATGGTTTTTCCAGTGACCATGTATGGATGTGAGATTTGGACTGTGAAGAAGGTTGAGGGCTGAAGAATTGATGCTTTTGAACTGTGGTACTGGAGAAGACTCTTGAGAGTCCCTTGGACTGCAAGGAGATCCAACCAGTCCATCCTAAAGGATATCAGTCCTGGAAGGAATGATGCTAAAGCTGAAACTCCAATACTTTGGCCACTTCTTGTGAAGAATTGACTCATTGGAAAAGACCCTGATGCTGGGAGGGATTGGGGGCAGGAGAAGAATGGGACAACAGAGGATGAGATGGCTGGATGCCATCACCGCCTCAATGGAGCTCGGTTTGAGTGAACTCCCGGAGTTGGTGATGGACAGGGAGGCCTGGCATGCTGCAGTTCATGAGGTTGCAAAGAGTTGGAAATGACTGAGCGACTGAACTGAACTAGAATGCTTACAAATGGATCACAAAGTGTATGTATAAAAAAGGCTGAAGGAATTAAACAGCTTGATCACGAGGAAGGAAGAGTAGAATGATTCAGGGGAAGTTGTGTAGAAGAAATATCCTTTTTTTCTTTCTTTTTGGTTTACTAGCTCTTCCTTGATGCACAAGGGCTTTCTCTAGTTGTGGCCAGCAATGGCTACTCTTTATTGCAGTGTGCAGACTTCCCATTGTGATGGCTTTTTTTGTTGTGGAGCACAAGCTCTAGAGTGTGGGCTCAGCAGTTGTGGCCCACGAGCTCAGTTGCCCTGTGGCATGTGGAATCGTCCCAGAGGAGGGATTGAAACTGTCTCCTGCATTGGCAGGTGGATTCTTAAGCATTGGACCACCAGGGAAGTCTTGGAAGTATTTTCTGAAGTAAAATCTTAATGGAAGTAAATCAACCCTGAATATTCATTGGAAGAACTGATGCTGCAGCTGAAGTTCCAGTTCTTTGGCTACCTAATGCAAAGAGGTGACTCTTTGGAAAAGACCCTGATGCTGGGAAATTTTGAAGTCAGGAGGAGAAGGGGACAACAGAGGATGAGATGGTTGGATGGCATCACTGACTCAATGGACGTGAGTTTGAGCAAACTCTGGGAGATGGTGAAGCACAGGGAAGCCTGGCATGCTATAGTCCAATTAGACACGACTGAGCGAATGAACTGAACTGGGCCTAGACTGGTGAAAAGGATGGGTGCTTGGAGTAGCGGTTAGTAGCGAAAAATGTTGAACACTACTGGCTGAAGGATGTTATAACTCAGAGGTCTCAGTATCTCAGCTCACTGGCAAAAAGCAAACAGAAAACCAGATGTCTACTCCATTAGAATATAGGAATAGAGTATTTTGAAAATATGGAACATCTTATGCAACATTAGAAAATAGGAGAAAAATCTGGAGCTTTCACAGAAAATGCAGATTTTCTTACTTTGCATTAAAAAACTAGATCTTACAACATTGAGCCTAAACTCCTAGTCAGCAAAAAATGGCTGAAAGTGAGCAGAAACTGCCAATCCAGACAGATAATTTGCCACAGTCTTCACCTCTCCCTGATTCTAAGCTTGAGGTCAAAGATCAACTGCCATCTAGTCTCTGCTTGCGCTATTGAGATCATTTCTTTATTATTTTGTTTCTAACGAAGTTTAGAAAATGAAAAAAAAAAATTGGAAGTCTCTGTGACAAAAAATAAAGGGCAGGGTCATAGTGTTTAGTATGCAGCCAAATGTATTGGTGCCTATTTTTCTTATAACTAGATTGCCTTTACTCATTTATTACCATTATGTTGTAGTGCAATTGGCATGTGGGTTCCCATTCCTCATGGGATTAGCAAAAAGTAGAGTTTAGTTAGAAGAGAATAAGGAATTCATATCTTAAGCTGGAAGAGAAACCATTGGTTTATGATATTTTATCTCTACAAAGACTTGAGGGTTAAGATGAAATGTCAAACTGAACAATTTCATTTTGACCTGTCTGAAAGGGTGTATATGGAGGGTCAGAAGTATCATTAATAGAAATGTTAATGAGCATTTAAAGAAATGAGTTAATATGGATTTGCCAAAAACGAAGTGACCAGAGTAACCTTCCTTTTTTGACCATATTACTAGAGTGGAAGATAAAGTCAAGTTTGAGAAATAGTGTCTTTCAGCAATGTGTATGTATCTCGAGGTATTTTTGTGGTCAAGACTGAGAAATATGACATGGTTGATAGCACAGCCATGAATTTTGAGCTGGAAAGAGAATTTTTAAGTTATCTACAGAATTGAAAATATTTGCCACAATTTTGTTTTCTGTTAGGGAAAACAAGTTTTCCCTGACTATTTGGTTATAGACAACAGTGTGCTCCTTTTTAATACTGTTTCAATAATAAAATGATCTGATTCAGGTTTTCAATTGATAAAATATATTTGAATGATAATTTAGTAACAGGATAAATGCTCCTTGATCTCCTGGATAAGCTTTATTTTGTGGAGTCTCATAGTAAGTTATCTTTGCTTTACTCTAATGGGGCTCCTGCCTCATTCACATTTTATATTGATATAGTTCTCTGACCATACAAACTATACGACAGCATTGCAGAGAGTCACTATCTGCCTCTTTTGCTGTTAGCTGGATTAGTCTTATCATAATTATGTATTTGACATAGCTGCCCTGGCTTCTCTATCTCTTTCTTTTTTATCTCAGTTAAGTATATATAAAAATGTATTAGCAGTTTGATACACTGGATTCTCTGGAGGGCTGAGCCTTATATTAAATTGTAGTTTCCTAAATATGGGGAGAGAGCAGAGGGACCTGAAATATTTCTGATACTGAAGTTTTATTATATTGTGCGCTTTCCTTCAGCATTTTAAGGATCCATCTTTCTCAATGTGTATAGAAGTGGAGAAACTGAAAGGGAAATTGTTTTCTGCATTTGCTATAATGGTTTTTATTTAAGAATGCTAAAGCAATACTTGCTTAGCCCAGACCAGCTCTGCAACAGACAGTGCTGAAAATCCCAGGGGAGATGCAGAGATGTTGCTGTGTTGGGAGGAAATAAACTTCAAAATGTTATTTCATATATAAAGTTATTATAAGTATATTGGAGATGGTTTGCCTAGTATAAAGAAGGCTCAACTTGGAGTTGGTCTTGCCAGGCTTAACCCTTATATACCGAGTCACTTCTATTCTGAGACAATGTCAAGACACTGTTAAGGGGAAAAGTTGTGCAGGGTTCAAGTTCTCACTATGCAAGTCAACTAACCTTCCAGCATCTCCTTTCCTTCCTTTACAAAATGAGAATAATAAGAGTACTGATCTCATACATTTTAGATTAAATAAATTGCTATCTTTCAGGTGGTGAGATAGAGTGCTGTGTAATATAAAACTCAGTAAATATCAGCTATTATCATCATGTTTATTATTAAGGACTCAGCTGGTATAGGGAAAGAGAATCAGACTTCAAGTGAGGAAAGTAGGATTTTTTTGGCTGTAAAGCTGTTTGAACTTGGAATAGTCGACTCACTTCTTTGTCCGCATTTTCTCTACTGAAAACTAATGGGAATCTCCCTACCAGGTATCCAAGTCTGGGAAGACAGTAAGTTACTGAAAGCAAAAGTTTCGACATCTGGGAAAATACTCCCAAGTTCAAGTTCAGTCTTTTCAAAGCTATTTTTACTTGCATTTTGCCCTAGGGACAGAGACAGAGTTTCAGGTTTTGAAAATTGATGCTGCTTATCACATATCATTGGTAAATAAATTCCTTTTCTCAGATTGGAAATAACTGACTTCATATCTGGATTTCTAATCCAGTTCTAATTGACTTACTTCATCCATCATCTAGTCTTTAATGCAGTTTTTGGAGTGCTGACAAAATGTTTTCAACCATCAGATCAGTCTTGAGTGATATCTTGAGTGATACAACTTCTAACCCTTTGTTGTGTTAGAAAGGGAGATCAACCCTTTATTGTCAGCCCCCTGACCAGAGCTGGAAATGTCATTGATTGATGCTAGATTTTAGCTTTTTCATTTTTTATAATGGCCTTGATTTGGGGGTTTTAGATCCATTCTTTACATGGGCTTCCCAATTGCTGACTCTGAAGGAATGTGTGAGGACAGAAATGGCCAGCCTTCATGTTTCCATTGCTGAATCCTAATAGCTGAGAGTTATTCCTGACCGTATCATCTATGAGTCCTTCCTATTTACCACTGCTGTTTATAGCCTCATTTCCTTCCTTTGCTTTTCATAATATTTTTCAAAGTGGAAGCTAATGTGAATTTTGGTGCTCTCCAGCTCCTAACTCCTGTGTCTAACGCCATCAGACTGAATTAATTTGAACTATTAAGCATGAAGTACAAATTACCATGGAGCTTATTCCAGATGTATTATTGTTAGTTTAATTGTTATGGCTAATCATTGATTGTGGTTTTCCTGAGTGCTTGAAATAATAACAATAATAATAAACTCTTTTTTTATAGTGCCTTTCATGTGAGAATCATGAAAAGCCTGCATCCTGGAACCACTTATTGTAAAATTGTCATTATCCGTGTATTCTCATTTGGCTGAAGTTTGAGGAGGAATATGCCAGTGTATGATTTAAAAAGCCAAGCGAAATTTATATTCATGAATCATGCTTTTTTTTTTCTTTGCAATTTACCAGCATGGAAAAGCAGGAAGAGAGGGAATTTAGCCCACTGAGATATTATTTCCAGAGAGCAATCCTGTACCTTTTATAATAATTCTGTAGCCTTTATGTTGGCTTAGTGTAAGCTTTGCCTTCGTAGGTTTCAATATTAAATGGTGCTCAGATTTTTGGAGACCTACATTCTGCTTTGTCTGGTAGAGTAAGGCATTTTGGTTCAGTGTGTGTGTGTGTGTGTGTGTGTGTGTGTTTAAGGTCTTCTTAAGAGACATAAAATTTCTTTGGATATGCCTCAGTGCTTACATCACATTGTGAAAAGTTCAAAATGAGTGAGAACAATAGCATAATGTATCTGAACTTAAATTTATATTTGCATACACAGACGGTTGGTCATTAGGAACAGGAGGCTTATGAAAGTACAGTTCAGTTTCCTGATGCTGTCCAAATGTCTCAGTAGTGAAGGAGACAGAAGGTAAGTTCCAGTGGTCCCAGCCTACCTATTTCTTATAAGCTGGATGAACACTTAGGAAGTCTAACTCTTTTAGCAGTTGAAATTAATTACTCCTGTAAAGCAATAGCTTCATCGAAACAATTATGACAGATTTTTAATGGAATCCTGATGAGTTTTGTTAAATCACCACTTAACCCTAAGGACCAGAATCATCTTTATGTGTTACCCCATCACCTCCCAACAGTAGTTTCAGGCAACTTGAATTTCCTAAGAAAGTTTTCAGTTTGGCTTTGGTGATACATGGAGAATGTCCACCATCTGGCTGCTGTCAAGGAGCTCAAGGGAAATGAATTGTTGGACGTTATGTTACATGGATTCTCACTGCTGTTCCTTTCCATGGGAGAACTGAGGCCTTGGACTCATGCCATGAAAAATGAGGACTCTTCTTGCCACACAGCATGCATTCCTCTGGAAAGCTGGGAGGTCACAATATGAAAAAAGGTAAGGTGGTTTTTCTCCAGCATGGCAGCACTCTGGAATACCCACCAGAAGTTTTAAAACCCCCAGTACCTGAGTCCCACCTCCAGAGATTTTAATCTAATTGATCAGGGACAGAGCCTGGCCACTGAGAGGTTTAAAAGTCTCCCAGGTGATTCTAAGTGTTGGGCACATCAAACATGATTCTAGTTTTCAGCAAGGCTCATATTCAGAATACATAGCAACTGGTCCAGCACTGTGCTATTGCTTTTTACCAGGCACAGTGTTAAATGTTTTACAGGTATCGATCCATTTGATCATCACAATATCCACGTGATTGAACATTCATCAATTCATACATTTATTGTTTTTTTAGTATTTATTTGGCTGTGCTAGATCTTAGTTGTGGCATGTAGTATTTAGTTCTTTGACCAGGGATTGAACCTGGGCCTCCTGCTTTGGGAGCTCGGAATCTTAGCCACTGGAGCACCAGGGAAGACCCAGTTCACACATTTACTTATTGAAGACATACTTAGAAGGTGCAGGCAGTGGACCAGGCAGTGTGTGGTTGCTGGAGTGGAGAGTCAGGGTCAGTTTAGTCTTAATGACATTTGAGCTGACATTTAAAGACTGAGGAGGAGTTAAGCAGGTAAAGATGGGAGGGAGGGCACTGCAGAGAGGGAGGTTAGCTTTTGCAAATGTCCTGTGCTAGGAAGGAGGGCGGTGAGTTTAAGGAACTGAAAACAGTAACTAGAAAACGGTACTTCTGGAGCAGAGGAAGCTGGGAGGAACGTGAGACAAGATGAGATGTTGAGGTTGGCAGGTCTGGTAAAGGCTTCTGGCCTTTATTTTGAAACCACATGGAAGCTCTGATCTCATTTGTATTTTCCTAGATCTCTCTGTTTGCAGTAGGGAAGTAAATAAGATAGGACCAAGAGAGGATGCGTTGTGATGAGGTAAAAGGACATGGCTATAGAAGGGGACAGAAATGAGAATGACTTGGCCTAAGGAAATGCAGGGAAAGAGAGGTGGGATACTTGGTTTTTAAATGATTAAATCCTTTGGATTCAAAGGGGAGGAAAATGACGGCACTCCCCAACTTTACAATATTTGCTCTTATTACCCCCAGCTTTCAGGTAAGCTGATGAGAGTTAGGGTGTTATTGTTACTGTTCAGTTGCTCAGTTGTGTCTGACTCTTTGCAACCCCATGAACTGTAGCCCACCAGGCTCCTCTGTCTGTTGGATTTCCCAGCAAGAATACTGGAGGGTCTGCCATTTCCTGCTCCAGGGGATTCTTCCCCACCCAGGGATCAAACCTGAGTCTCCTGTGTTGCAAGCATTTTCTTTACCACAGAGCCATGGCGGAGCCCAGAATTAGAGCAGTGCCTCTCAGACTTTAGTGTGTATAGGGATCACCAGACGACATGCTTAAAATGCAGATTCTGACTCAGAAGGTCTGCAGTGAGGCCTGTGATTCTGCCTCATAAGCTCCAAATGATGCTGATGCTGCTGGTCCGTGGACCACACTCTGAGAATCAAGGGCTTAGAGAAGTGAGATAATCTGAAGGTGTGGTGGAATGGAGCCTTCACTTTTAACCATGTTTGCTCATTCCCAAAGCCCGTGATCTTAATTAATCATAAACGCTATGGCTCCCAAAAGGTGGAGTTGTTGGTATAAAAAAAGCCAGTTGGAAACAACCTCGGAAACACTAGGCTAAGAAATTTGGATTTTATCTGCAGGCAATTGGCAGCCATTGAAAATGTTTAAGCAGAGAAGGGTCCAATCAGAAAGCTTATATGATGGTTTCTGGATGTATTTCCTATGAGTGTTTTGTTTGTTCTTTTCAGCGTAGATCTCTTAGGTCAAATTGAAGTGCAATTAAAGAAAAAAATAGGGCTCTGAACTTTGTAAGTAATAGGGATGGTTTATTAGATCATCTACTCTGTAATGAGGGCAATAATTGGCTCTTATTTAGTGTTTCCTGCCCAATCATCCCAAGGCACTTTACTAATAAGCATCATCTTTCTTTCAGAGCTGAAGCAGCCGCTGGAGAAAGGCTCAGGGACTTGATGTACCAGGCCTGGCTGCTAGGCATGTGGTCACCATTTCTGTGGCTTCTAGATTCTTCTCCCACAGTTCAGGTATATGCCTGAACATTTGATGTAACTGCTTGACATCGTTATCAGTATTTTCTCCTGTGTCCCAGGGACTGCTAGCCTGTAAGAAACTAAAAGATATGTAAAAAGTGTCAAAATATTTGAAATATTGTAAGCTTTATCTGCTACTTGGAAAGATATAAGGCCCAGAAGGGCTCTGAGAAGTCCCAGAGTAAAACAATTTGTTTAACTCTGTATCATTCAGTGGTTTTCTAAACTAATTTGACCTTAAAATTGCCACAGCTCTTTTCTCCCTCTCAATTCTAGACATTCTGTTCAACAGTTGTTCTGTCTGATGGAGATAATGAAATGCTGTTCTGTCTGCAAAGATAATCACAGTCTTTGAATTCATCAAAATCAGTTGCTAGGCCGCTGTTCTTTTCTTTAGTGACTGACAGACTTGGAGTTTTGGCATATAGGGCCACAGTATAGCATAGTTTTTATTTTGCTTTATTTAAGCCAGGTGCTCTTACAGCTGTTAAAACTACATGTCCCTTCTTCTATGTGGTACATGTAAACAATGGACTATTACTCAGCCATTAAAAATAATGAAATAAGGCCATTTGCAGCAACATGGATGGACCTAGAGTGTGTCATACTGAGTGAAGTAAGTCAGAGGAGAAATATCGTATGACATCCCTTAAATGTGAACTCTAAAAAGGAAGGAAACAAATGAACTTAAAAAACAGACACAGACACAGAGAATGAGCTTATGGTTATCACAGTCAAGGGGGTAAGGATGGGGATAAGGGATAGTTAGGGAGTTTCAGATGGACATGTGCACACTGCTATATTTAAAATGGATAACCAGCAAGGACCTACTGTAGAGCGCAAGGAACTCTGCTCAATGTTATGTGGCAGTCTGGATGGATCAGGAGTTTGGGGGAGAATGGATACATGTATATGTAAGGCTGAGTCCCTTCAGTGTTCACGTGAAACTATCATAACATTGTTTTTTAATCAGCTATACCTCAATACAAAATAAGAAGCAAAATAAAATAAAGTAAAACCAGCAAGGACCTACTGTAGAGCGCAAGGAACTCTGCTCAATGTTATGTGGCAGTCTGGATGGATCAGGAGTTTGGGGGAGAATGGATACATGTATATGTAAGGCTGAGTCCCTTCAGTGTTCACGTGAAACTATCATAACATTGTTTTTTAATCAGCTATACCTCAATACAAAATAAGAAGCAAAATAAAATAAAGTAAACCTACATGACCCTACTTTAGTACTCAGCTTGAAGGACAGTCACTGACTTTGCATGTTCCCCTGTTGTCTGGAAAGGGTGAGTTGTGCTTTTGTTTCTTTTCTTTGTTTCCACATGTTTAAATCTATTACGACAGCCATAGAATCTTCATTCCCACTCTGTTTCAAGTAAAATATTCCAGGAATAGGATCATTACCAGACATGACATTTACATTGAGCTATTTTTTATGTTAAATATAAAAACATGATACTTGAATAGTTTTTAAAAATCTGAGTTAATTTGCTAATTTGAAAGTGAACTAAATTTGTCTTTTTGCCTAAAGCAACTAAGGATCTAGCATAAGATAAAGAAAACCTTTCTTTTTTTTTTTTAATACCTTTGTGCAAGATGCACAGTGCACAACCAGGAGTGCCGCTTGGTGGCCCTGCCTCACCCTCAGAGGCTCTGCCTTCATAGGCCCGTCTGGGATTTCAGGAATGCATATTTTCTTTGCCTTTATTCTTTTAATAAAATGTAGTTGATTTACATTGTGTTAATTTCTGCTGTGTGTGTGTATGTATGAATATGGAAACATATATATATGTATACACACATATATATTCTTTTTCACAATGGTTTATTATAGATATTGAATGTAGTTCCCTGTAGGGTCTTGTTGTTTACTTGTTCTATATGCAATAGCTTGCATTTGCTAATCCTAAATTCCTTCATCGTCCCTTCCTCAAGTCTGTTCTCTATGTCTGTGAGTCCATTTCTTTTTTGTGAATAAGTTCGTTTATGTCATATTTTAATCTCCATACATAAGTGATGTCATATGGTATTTGGCTTGTCTTTCTAACTTAATTCAGTTAGCATGATAATCTCCAGGTCCATCCATGTTGCTGCAAATGGCATTATTTCATTCCCTTTTTACGACTGAGTAATATTCCATCTTCTTCTTGCATTCATCTGTCAATGGACATTTAGATTGCTTCCATATCTTGGCTATTGTCAACAGTTCTGCTAGGAATATAGCTGTGCATTTTCTTTTTGAATTGTAGCTTTGTCCAGATATATGCTCAGGAGTGTATTTTCTGGATCATATGGCAACTCTAGTTTTAGTTTTGTGAACACATACCATACTATTTTCCATAGTGGCTGCACCAGTTTAGTAATGTGTATATGATTCTGACACCACTGATTCAAGAATCGTATTTTGAGAATCATAGCTCTAGAAATGTAGTTTTAAATAGGTTCTATGCATGGGCTATTAAATGGGGCCATAGGTTATGCATTCAGATAAAGATTTAAGCAGATTAACTTAGGTTGGCCATGCTTTTTTTGACAGAGATCCCATGTTGCTATATAGGCTCAGGCACTCCCAAGCTGCAGACAAATGAGTAGCCAAATCTCTTTCTTGCATGGCTTTGAAGTAGAAAAACCATAGCATTCATCATGTTACTCCTGGGTCTTGGAGCTGAGAGAAGCACGAGGTCTTTGCCTATTAGCTGGTCAAATAGATTCTCTTTGGCTTTAACTCTAAGGGACCACTGCTGCTGCAAATATGAGTGTTATCCTGAGAGGAAACCAACAGGCTTTAAATACTAAGGACCAGATAGTGAACACTGCAAGGAAATGTGGCTCTACAACTACCAGGCACTCTTGAATGAACATGCCCAGGAGAGGAGGTATAACATAATGATGAATCCTTTCCTTTGTGTCCAAATAACTGTTTTTTGTCACCCAGATTTTGTGTCTAGAACAGCATTTTTTTTAACTTCTTACTGTATATTGGGTTTCCCTGGTGGCTCAGATGGTAAAGTGTCTGCCCACAATGTGGGAGACCCAGGTTCGATCCCTGAGTTGGGAAGATCCCCTAGAGAAGGAAATGGCAACCCACTACAGTATTCTTGCCGAGAAAATCCCCTGGACAGAGGACCCTGGTAGGCTACAGCCATGGGGTTGCAAAGAGTCAGGCATGACTGAGTAACTTCACTTTGTATTGGAGTATAGCCAGTTAACAATGTGATTGTTTCAGGTGGATAGCAAAGGGACTGAGCTATATGTATGCATGTATCCATACTACCTCAAACTCCCCTCCCATCCAAGCTGCCTAGAACAGTAATTCTTAAAGTGTGGTTCATAGGACCTGAGACCTTTTTAGAATAACTGCAAAGTCAAAACTATATTGCCGTAATACTGTGTTGTTGTTTGTCTTTTTTACTATGTCGACATTTGTACTGATGGTGCAAAAGCAATGGTGGGTAAAGTGTAGCATGGATCGAGGTATGGCACAAAACTGTGCTTTGGGTCTTTTTTTTTTACAACCATAAGTTATGGATTAAAAAAAAAGCCAATGTCTTCTAAAAATATCCTTGATGAAGCAGTAAAATGTTTTAATTTACTTAGGTTTTGATTTTCAAAAACACGTCTCATTTTATCAAGTGTGTGCTGGTAGTGGAAACATACATGAAGCATTGCTGCTGCGTAATGAAGTGTAGTTTTTGAGGAAGAAGCACTTGTATGACTGTTTCGGTTGTAAGCGCAGCTCATTGCTTTTACATGGAACAGTATTTTTTACTTGAAAGAACGATTGCCACATAAATATGGTTGTTCATACTTCAATATTTGTCAGATATTTTTTTCAAAAATGCATAAAGTGAGCCTGTCACTTAAACTCAAGTCATTGGACAGTATTTGTTGCCAATGATCAAATTCAAGTTTAAAGCAAAAATTAGAGTTTTGGAAAACTTGTATCTGCCACCGTGAACTTGACAGCTTCCCAATACTTAAAGATTTTTCTGATGAGATCTATGGCAATATTAAAAAATGTGATTCTTTTTCACATCATGTAATGAGATGTGTCAACATTTGGAAGATCTGCATAATTCGGTGAGCCAATAAATTCAACCGGAGCAATGCATGCTTTTATAGATTTCTGCATGGGGAAAGGATCCATTCAAAGTGCAACAGAGGCCATGGATTTTCACATAATAGAGCACTAAAAGTTTATTGATACAGTTTCAGCTTCCGTACTGCAACTAACTCTTAAAGAAACTACTATTTGTCAAATTTTCATGCAGTATCAATGAAAAGGCTATTAAAATACTCCTTTTGGGGAAAGAGGGAGGGGCAAGGAAATGGCAGGGGATTAAAAGGTGCAAACTATGATGTATAAAATAAACTATAAGAATCAATTATATAGATAAGGAATATAGCCAATATTTTATGATAATTATATGTGGAGTATAATCTATAAAAGTTTTGAATCACTATTTTGTACAACTGAAATTAATGTAATATTGTAAATCAGCTATACTTCAATTAAAAAAAATAGTTCTCTTGGATTTTCTTGACATGCATCAATCCAAAACAATAGGTCATGCTGCTGTTGCTGCTAAGTCGTTTCAGTCATGTCTGACTCTGTATGACCCCATAGACGGCAGCCCACTAAGCTCCTCTGTCCCTGGGATTCTTCAGGCAAGAATACTGGAGTGAGTTTCCATTTCCTTCTCCAGTGCATGAAAGTAAAAAGTGACAGTGAAGTCACTCAGTTGTTCCCGAGTCTTAGCGACCCCATGGACTGCAGCCCACCAGGCTCCTCCATCCATGGCATTTTCCAGGCAAGAGTACTAGAGTGGGGTGCCACTGCCTTCTCCAGTAGGTCATGACACAGTGCAGAAGCAGATATGAAAATTCCCCAAAATTCTGAAACAGTGTCACTCTTCTCACTAGCTTTTTCATTTTAAAAGGTGTTATACAGGTTAACATATAATGAGTTTATTATTATTAATTTTGTTAATTTTTTAAATTTTTTGCTGTGCTGAGTCTCCACTATGTGCGGGCTTTTCTCTGGCTGTGGAGAATGTGGGCTCCTCTCCAGCTGAGTGTCCGGGCCTCTCACTGGTGGTCGCTTCTCTTGTTGTGGAGCACAGGCTGGAGGGCATGAGCTCCAGCAGTTGCGGCACACGGGCTCAGTAGCGCTGGCTCGCTGCTCTAGAGCACAGGCTCGGTTATGCTGGTGCGTGGGATCAGCTGCTCCGCACACGTGGGATTGTCCTGGATCAGGGACTGAACCGTGTCTTCCGCACTGGTGGGTGGGTTCTTTACCACTGAGCCGCCACCAGGGAAGCCCTGAGTTAATTATTATTTTTAAAAAAGTTAGCAGTGTTTTGAAATATTGCCATTTAGTTCCTAACGTGGTAAATATCTTAGATATAACCTATATAAACAAAAGCTCTTTGGGGCCTTTAACAGGTTTTTGATAGTGTGAATGGATCTTGAGACCAAAATATTTGGGAACTGCTGGCCTAGGAAAACATAAAGTAGTTTCACAGAATGTTCTGCTTTGAGATCTTCACCAGAAACTGAGCAGCCAAGTACAAAAAGAAACATGAAACAAGAGTTTAGTACACAAATAACTTTAGAAATACTATTAGCTACAGCCCCATATGGAGAGTCATGGTTCATAACAGCACATAAACGTTTCACCTTGAACTTTGTTCAACTCTCACTCTTCCCTACCCTTATTTGAACATGAATATATGTATACTGTTCCCTTGCCACTGAGCATCATCATTTTAAATATTTTCCAACATGATGCTTTAGAAAGTGATATGTCGTTATTCATTGACTTCTAAGGGTCAGTCATGTTTTCCTTCAGAATAGCTTCCAGACAGTAACCTCTCTAGTCATACCGTCAGGGGTTGGAGGTTGTGTGGTAAGGTTTGGCAACCCCAGAGTGTTTCACAACATTTTGGCTTTTCAGTTTCATAAGCTCAGGTGGTTTGTCTGGCTTTGCAAGACAGGCAAACTCATGAAAATCTGTGATGTTATGAATGTGTTCATGGGCTTACATTTATGGCCTTGTGAAGAGGATTTTTGCTCGTGGACAGAAGGCAATTAACTCAGCAGACTGTGCCTTTGCTTGAAATGAATGTCCTTTTGGTAGGACCTGATTTGTCCTTTCTGAGTCAATGGTTACCCCATCATATATGCTATCTGATTGGGTTTCCTCAGAGGAATTGCCATTATCAAGGCTGTGGAAATAAGCAAAGTCAGTGTTATCACATGTTTCTCATAGTAAATGGTGATCTACTGGAATTCTAGTTTAGGAACTGGTTTGCTGATTATAATGCCTTAGTTCCTAGGACAAAATTGTTTTAAGGTAAACCTTGCTAGTGGTTGTATTTGCACTTCTAGGCATCTATACTAAGGAATAAACAATGTAATATTAAAATGTACTTATAAAGATGCTTTCTATAGCAATTAAAAAAATTTATTTTTTTGAGAAGTATAGAACAAAATACAATTATTGCAGGGCAATCGCTCTACAATATTGTGTTGGCCTCAGCCAATCATCGACATGAATCAGCCACAGATATACATATGTCCTGTCCCTCCTGAACCCCCTCTCCCATCTCCCACCCCATCCCACCTCTGCATATGCTGTCAAGAACACTGGGTTGAGCTGGGTTGTAGCATTACTTTTAAAAAACCAGAGTTGAAAACAACAGTTGACAGATGTGGAAACAATGAAAAACTATAGTATATTCACATAATAAAATGCCATATGGACAATAAAAAGTCTGGTTTTGAAGAATATTTAAAGATATGGGATCATGTCCCCCAAATAATGTAATGAATATAGTAAGATAAAAACTCATGGTGTGTAGTGTCAGATGGTATTCCTGTTTATACCCATGATCATCTCTGGGTGTGCTCCTTTCTCTTCATTCTTGCCAACTATGGGTGCTATTTTAAATAATATTTTTCAGTGTGATAAGGTAAAAGCGTTATATTTTTCAGTGTGATAAGGTAAAAGTGTTATATCATTCTTACATTAAGGAGATATTCAACAGGGAAGACTGAAGAGCAGTAATTGGCATTTCCAGACTTGATTCTAACTGTAATATTGTAGGTGGAACTTTTGCCACACTAAGTACAGATGGGCTGATTCTGATTACTGACACCTGACAGCTACCAGGATCTGGAAGAAAGTTCTAGAGCCCAGAGAAGTGATTTGAGCAAATTAAAAATAACCAAGAAAATCCTATGGTAGTCAGATTTAGTCATTTATAATTCATCCTTGGCTAGATTGAATAAATACTACATTAAGGTCATCTCCATCCGTCTGGAAAACCCTCATATAAACATTTAAAGAGACCAAGAGGCAGAGAGAGAATGTATTCCTGTCAGTCTCCCCTGTGTCAGAGACTTTGTCATTATAAAGTTCTAGTAGATCATAAAATTATCTGTCAAATGATTAAAATTGTTATAATAGTTCTTACTTCTTATATTTCCTCAGAGCGTATACACAAAAGGTTTGCAGAATGCCTGTGGGCTTTTTTGGAGCCACTAAAGGGACTTGTCGCCTGTTTCCATTCCCTGCCACTCACCACAGATGTGCCAGTCATGCCTACCTTAATCTTTTGTCATAGTCACACTGAAACCGGCTAGAATATTGAAGGAACTGTAAAAATGTAGCCATGTGAAAAGAATCAGAAGGCAGTGTTGTTATTCAGAGTTTGTTTCCGGCTTGGGCTCCTGTTTGCATGGAGCAGGTTGGATGTCTAATTTCAGCAATGCAATTAATTCTTGGACAAGATGAGAAAAAGATGTAACTGCCACATTTGTATACACTTGGATGTTGCTTCACTAATTCATGTACTTATTTCCTTTGCGATTTCATCTGAAAGCATCTTCTGAGGGCTTTTTGCTGTTGATTTTTTTCTTTTAATCTTTTGAGTGATGAAAATGGACAAAAACAGAATTCAGCAAAATGTAAATGAATCAAGCAAATGGGATGCAAGAATATATTGTACAGATCCGGAATGGAAATAGAGATATTTGTTCTTCCTTCTTTTGAGCAAAATCATAAAACTTTCCATGGTGCGTCAGACATTCTGTTTTACATTCACTATTGCCAGACATTTAAAAGGTGATAAAAAGCATTTTAAAAATGTCGAGGTTATTGTTGTGTGTTCTGACAGTAAATAAGTGTTTATTCTAACACAGAGATTTGTCCTCTAGCCCTGATATGGTCTTTTATAACCACTGTGAATTTCTTCTTTTTAAAATAGTGATTTCATTTGCACTTTTTTCTATAGTGCTGCCTCGTCTGAGAATTATGATGATATCCCAACCGCAGATCTTAAAACTATTCTAAACTAAACTGTGGAAAATGGCTATTATTTTTTTTGAATAAAATATTTTATGGCCTGGCCTATGCATTGTTGAGATATGTTTTTGAGAATACTGTAACAGAAAATATATACTTCTGATATGTTCTCCTGGGACTCCCTTAGTGGCTCAGTGGTAAAGAATCCACCTGCCAGTGCCGGAGATGTGAGTTTGATCCCTGGGTCAGGAGGATCCCCTGGAGAAGAAAATGGCAATCCACACCAGGATTCCTGCCCGGAATATCCCATGGATAGATGAGCCTAGTGGGCTACATTCCACGGGGTCTCAAAGAGTCGGACATGACTTAGTGACTAAAAGCAACAACAGCAACGACAATATATTCTCTTTTAAAAGAAATATTATTTCCAAACATTATTGTATAACAGAAGACACACTATTGAAATAATTAACTAGGACTTGCTGGGATGGGAGAGTAGAGGCTAGATTGAGGGTGAATGTTCAGGAAATGCATGAATAGCTTCTTAATTAAACTGGAGAATGTTTAGGCTCCTTTCTATAATTATGTAGTGAATTTTCAGTTTTAGTATATATATGTATATTCTATTTAGAACTAAAGGAATATGTTCTTCAAAGGCTTGCACATATTTACTGAAAACTATGGAATTCAAAATTTTATTTCTCTCTAAGGGACCTAGTAATAGCACAAAACCATCATGGCCAAGTAGTCCTCAGAGACCAACATTGAATTTTAAACTTTAGTTCAATAGAATTGCTTTTTAGAAAGCAAAATACTTAAAATCCATATTAGTATCCTTTGCTCCCGTCATGTTTCTCTTTCTTTGCTTATTTTTGTAACTCCTTTTTCTCATAACCCTTGTGGTGACCAGTCTTCACTTTATTAGCCTTGCAGCCTGATGTTGGAAGATAGCAAAGGTCAATTCCTCTGGTTTCCATTCTGATCTGTTAAGAGAGAGTTATTGATGGTCTTTACAATGCCCCTTTCATCTCTAGAGTTCTTTATTTATGTCTCCTTCCTCTTTTATCCTGCATTCATTATAGACTTACTATGAGGATAAAGTACAAAAAGTATCATGAGTGTAGTTTGAAAATTGTAATGTACTGTAGAAATACAAAGTATGAATGTGTTGCTATCTGGTATCATTTTCTGTGATTGTTCTTGTGTCTACACAAGATTGCATTTTCCCTGATGTGTGGGAAATCTTAGAAGAGTTTTCGTGATGGACTTAACACCGTATGTGCTAAGAAACCCTCATGAATTGCCTTATTCTTAAGCTAGGGGTTGTTTAGCTCTTTGATACTGTAGCAGTTATTTGAAGCTCAGCACCTACTTTTAGGCATTTCAGGAGGCTAAAGTATAGAAAGATAAAGTCAGGTATCTGAAGGTAAGAATATATTTCTGGTCTCTCAGGGAACCCATCAATGAGCAGTTGATGGTCAGTTGTGAGAACATTGTTTTTAAAAGTACCTATAATGATTTATCATAGACTAGCCAGTAAACACAGAGAAAGCAATGGCACCCCACTCCAGTACTCTTGCCTGAAAAATCCCATGGACAGAGGAGCCTGGTAGGCTGCAGTCCATGGGGTCACTAAGAGTTGGATATGACTGAGAGACTTCACTTTCACTTTTCACTTTCATGCATTGGAGAAGGAATGGCAACCCACTCCAGTATTCTTGCCTAGAGAATCTCAGGGATGGGGGAACCTGGTGGGCTGCCATCTATGGGGTCACACAGAGTCGAACACGACTGAAGTGATTTAGCATCTTAACATTTGCCAGTAAACAAAGTATGACCTGTGCCTGACTTGGACCACTGTTTTCTCCCCCTTTGATTCATGCTTAAAAGGCTGCTAGACTGATGTTGAAGAAATTAAGATGTGGAAGCTAACTGCAAAAAAGTTTCATAGTGTTTTTATGTCTGTTAGTGCCTAGAGCAAACTCTTGATCCACGTAACAATAACCCCTTGAAATGCCATTTAGATTGGAAGTGCTGATGCAACACTAATGATTTTAGAGCAAATATGTTACTCTGATTTCTCCATCTGCTATGAATAAAAAGATATCAGTAGAAAGTCTGAGTTGTAAAGATAATTGTTTCTTAGAAATATTGAAGGTATTTTGAAATGTGTGCAAGTATAAGGAAGAGTGATTCTTTTATTTTTATGTGTTTATTTTTAAAATTTTATTTGTGTTTGATTAATGCAAGTTAGTTTATTTTAAAATTTTTGTTGAAGTATAGTTGCTTCAATAATATATTGTGTTAGTTTCTACTATACAGCAAAGTGAATCAGCTGTTTTCTTTTATTTTTAAAATTTCTTCCCATTTAGGTCACAACACAGCAATGAGTAAAGTTCCCTGAACTATACAGTAGGTTCTCATTAGTTATCTATTTTATTCATAATAGCAATAGTGTATATATGTCAATCCCAATGTCCCAATTTATCGCATCCTTCCTTTGTCAAGTGTTTCAGAAAATAGAAACTTTATTGTAGCTTCATGGAAATGTTAAGAATTTTTTGCTAATTTTTTTAAGACTCCTGAAAAGTATCAAATGATCAGCCATCTAGGTTCTGCTGTGACACATTCCTGATGATGCATATGAAAACATTTCCCATGAGTTTCTTTAGAGATTCTAACCAGGGATAAGAGCTATTGCTCTGTCTTGACTAAGGAGTGGTTTTCTTTCTTTGAAGATTGTCCTCATTTGATGCAGTCCCCATGTAGTGGAGGAAGGGGTTATGTACCCTCTTAGATTCCTGGGCAACTCTATTCATGAATACTGATATTATTAGATTTTTGAAAAAATTCTATAGCCAGGCATTTGCAAATTTAAATATAGTGATTCTTTAAGAATGTATGCAATATCAATATTCACATAAGAAAAGTCAAAAATTTTACAATAATAATAATAGAAGAAAGTAGAAGATTGTTAAAGACATACAACAAAAAAGGCACCAGGCCCAAATAGTTTTATAGCTAAATTAAGTCTAAGCTTAAAAAATAGATGCTCCCTATGGTTATCAATACCAAACAATCCTACCTGTCTCCTGAGAAACCTGTATGTGGATGAAGAAGCAACAGTTAGAACTTTGTATGGAACAACTGATTGGTTCAGGATTGAGAAAGAAGTACAACAGGGCTGTCCACTGTCATTCTGTTTGTTTAACCTGTATGCTCAGCACATCATGAGAAACGCTGGGCTAGATGACTTACAAGTTGGAATCAAGACAAGCGGGAGGAACAGTCCACATCATCATGTGGATGATGCCACTCTAACAGCAGAAAGCAAAGAGGAACTAAAGCCTCTTGGTGAGGATGTAGGAGGAGAGTGAAAAAACTGGTTTAAAACTAAATATTAAAAAAACTAAGATCATGGCATTTGGCCCCTTTCTTTCTTTCTTTCTTTCTTTCTTTCTTTCTTTCTTTCTTTCTTTCTTTCTT
>SJYC01088966.1:0-19586 GCA_006408675.1 Madoqua kirkii
ACTCTCTGAGCCACTTCATGGCAAATAAAAGGGGAAAAGGTGGAAGTAGTGACAGATTTCCTCTTCTTGGGTTCTAAAATCACTCAGATGGTGACTGCAGCCAGGAAATCAGAAGATGGTTGCCTCTTGGCAGGAAACTTAGATCATGAGTTGAAAAGCAGAGACATTACTCTGTTGACAAAGATCCATATAGTGAAGGCTCTGGTCTTCCCAGTGGTCATGTATGGTTCTGAGATCTGGACCATAAAGAAGACAGAATGCTGAAGAATTGATGCCTTCAAAACATGGTGATGGAGAAGACTCCTGAAAGTCTCCTGGACAGCAAGGACTTCAAACCAGTAAATCAAGGGAAATCTATCCTCAATACTTGTAGGAAGGACTAATGCTGAAGCAGAAGCGCCAGTATATTGGTCATCTGATGTGAAGAGGTAACTCATTGAAGAAGTCTCTGATGCTAGGAAAGATTGAGGGCAGAAGAGGAAGAGGGCTTCAGAGGATGAGAGGGCTGGATGGCATCACTGATGCAATGGATGTGAATTTTGGCAAATTTTGGGAGATGGCGAGGGACAGGGAGGCCTGACATGCTGCAGTCCATGGGGTCACTAAGAGCTGGACATAACTGGGTAACTGAACAGCAACCACAACAACAAATGGTTATCCTACAGTTAAGACTATGGAGAAGGAAAGAAAGGACCTCGAGTAATTGTGTAAATCTATATACCTTTATATTAAAACCAAAATTCCTTCTGCTTATGAGGATATAATAAAATATTTTATTTCAAAAAGCATAAGCTACTTCAGTATTGGAAGATTATCTATACCATTATAGATAAATACCATTCATCACATTCACTTTAGTTCAGTCCCTCTGTTGTGTCCGACTCTTCGCGACTCCATGGACTGCAGCACACCAGACCTCCCTGTTCATCACCAAATCCCGAGGTAGGCTCAAATTCTTGTCCATTGAGTCAGCAATGCCATCCATCCATCATCCTCTGTCGTTCCCCTCCTGCCTTCAATCTTTCCCAGCATCAGGGTCTTTTCCAGTGAGTCATTTCTTTGCATCAGGTGGCCAAAGTATTGGAGTTTCAGCTTCAACATCAGTCCTTCCAATGAATATTCAGGACTGATTTCCTTTGGGATAGACTGGTTGAATCTCCTTGCAGTCCAAGGGACTCTCAAGCATCTTCTCCAACACCACACTTCAAAAGCATCAGTTTTTTGGTGCTCAGCTTTCTTTATGGTCCAACTCTCACACTCATACATGACTACTGGAAAAACCATAGCTTTCATGAGATGGACCTTTGTTGGCAAAGTAATGTCTCTGTTTTTGAATATGCTGTCTCGGTTGGTCATAACTTTCCTTCCAAGGAGCAAGCGTCTTTTAATTTCATGGCTGCAGTCATCATCTGCAGTGATTTTGGAGCCCCAAAACATAAAGTATGTCACTGTTTCCATTCCTTCCCCATCTATTTGCCATGAAGTGATGGGACCAGATGCCATGATCTTAGTTTTCTGAATGTTGAGTTTTAAGCCCACCTTTTCACTCTTCTCTTTCACTTTCATCAAGAGACTCTTTAGTTCTTCACTTTCTGCCATAAGGGTGGTATCATCTACATATCTGAGGTTATTGCTATTTCTCCTGGCATTCTTGATTCCAGCTTGTGCTTCATCCAGCCCAGCATATCTCATGATGTACTCTGCATATCAGTTAAATAAACAGGGTGACAACATACAAACTTGACATACTCCTGAGGAGATACCCCACCTCCAAGAGCAAAGGAGCAGCCCCAGAAAGATGGTATGAGGGGTGAATTCGTGTTGAGAATCAAACCCCATACCTGCCAGAGACTCTCAGAGGGCTCAAACAGACCTTGTGTGCACCAGGATCCAGAGATCCCACAGAGACTGAGGCAGAACCGTGTTTGAGTGTCTGTGGAGGTACGGGTCGATGGTGGCCTGCTTCAGGGTTGGGAGCACTGAGTGTGGCAGTGCTTGCGTGGGACCTTTTGAAGGAGGTCGCCATTTTCTCCATTACCTCCACCATAGTTTCAGTTCAGTTCAGTACAGTCACTCAGTCATGTCCAACTCTTTGCGACCCGACAGCCTCCCTTTCCATCACCGACTCCTGGAGTTCACTCAAACGCATGTCCATAGAGTCGGTGATGCCATCCAGCCATCTCATCCGCTGTCGTCCCCTTCTCCTCCTGCCTTCAATCTTTCCCAGCATCAGGGTCATTTCAAATAAGTCAGCTCTTCCCATCAAGTGGCCAAAATATGGAGCTTTCATATGTAGTAATGTCCATACGTAGATTTGTCTCTTGTGTTGTTGGAAGAGAGTGTTTGCTATGAGCAGTGCATTTTCTTGGCGGAACTCAGCCTTTGCCCTGCTTCATTTTGTCTTTCAAGGCCAAACTTCTTTGTTACTTCAGCTTTCTCTTGTCTTCCTACTTTTGCATTCCATACCTTGTGATGAAAAGGACACCTTTTTGGGGTGTACTTCTAGAAGGTCTTACAGGTCTTCACAGAACCATTCAAACTCAGCTTATTTGGCGTTAGTGGTTGCTGCATAGATTTGTTTTACTGCAGTGTTGAATGGTTTGTCTTGGATACGAACAGAGATCTGTCACTTTTGAGACTGCACTCAAGTGCTGCATTTCAGACTTTTTGTTGACTATGAGTGCTACTCCATTTCTTCTAAAGGATTCTTGTCCACAGTGGTAGATACAACGGTCATCTGAATTAAATTCGCCCATTCCTATCCTTTTAAGTTCACTGATTCTAAGATGTTAAATTCACACTTGCCACCTCCTGCTTGACCACATCCAATTTGCCTTGATTCATGGACCCAACATTCCAGGTTTCTATGCAATATTGTTCTTTACAGCATCGGACTTTACTTTCACCACTGACACATCCAGCTGAGTGGCATTTCTGTGTTGGTCCAGCCTCTTCACATTTTTTGGAGTGATTTCTCCACTCCTTCCCAGAAGCATATTGGACACCTACTGACCGGAGGCACTCACCGTCTGGTTTCACATCTGCCCCAGTGGGCCCCGTTTTGTTAGAACTCTCCACCATGACCCGTCCATCTTGGATGGCCCTGCATAGCTTGGCTTATAGCTTCATTGAGTCACAAGGCTGTGATCCAGAAATATCCCAAGGAGTATATTTATTACTAAAGTGAGGGTACCTAGAGCTGATTGCCCACCTCTATTTCCATAAAGTACTGAAAATGTTAATGATGAATTATAAGTCTCTGAAGAATAATGTGAAAATAAAAAGCAAAGATATTTTAGTGAAGTTGAAAAGTACATAAGAGGATATAGGCAGTGGGGAAAGGTGTGAATCAAAGTTGATAATTTCCAAGAGAAAGGTCTTTTTAATGGACTGCAATGTTGGTCAAACTAATCCATAGCAGATAAGGGAATTATTGAGAGAGTCTAGATAATATTTTGGAGATGAGGGAGAAAGATTGAGAAATGTAGTTTGAATTTTGCCTTAAATCTGTTATATTAATTTATTTTCTGGAGGAGAAGGTACTTTGTATTTTTAAAAATGATTTTCACATTTACACTATTCCTCAAGTAGTCATAGCAACATTTTCATATAAAAAGTGTTTGTTTCTGAATTTCACTAACTGTATATTTTTCGTACATGAGAACATGCTCTTGTTCAAGTCAACTAGCTAGCTGACCCTTTCATACTTGTAAATTCCATTGTCAGAATGCATCAGTCTCCCTTTGAGGAAAATCAGCAGGAAAAAATGTATATTTTCATAACTCTAAAGTGAAATTGGTTGCTTTTCATAAGAAAGATGTGTTTAAACATACAGTTTCCAACCCAGTTGCCCAGGAGTTAGCCTCAACAGCAGGCATCTGATACAGGATGAGAAAAATTGAAGTCTTGCTTCTCTCAGGAAGAGGCCCAAGCTGGGAGTTGGGAAAGTGGAGGCTCTGTGTTCTTGGTTGCAGGCGTCTGGAGGGGAGTCTCTGCCTCACTGATGAGAGAGGAGGAGGGAGATGACTTGGTTCAAATACCATATTCTTGTGTCTCTCACACTTTCATCAGTTTCTTAATATTGGAGCCTGGCTTGGAGAATTTTTGAGCATTACTTTGCTAATGTGGGAGATGAGTGCATTGTGCTGTAGTTTAAGCATTAGCATTCATCACATTAGCAGATTAAAGGATAAAGACAATATGTTGTGCTAGTTTCCTAGGCTTCTGTAACAAATTATCAAACTGGGTAACTTAAAACAAAAGGAATGTTTTTTTCTCACAGTCCTGGATGCCAGGGGTGCTAACAGAATGAAGCTCTCTCTGAAGTGTATAAAGGGATGATCCTCCCTTGCCCCTTCCTAATTTCTAGTGGTTGCTGGTAGTCTTTTGGGTTCCTTGGCCTGTAGATACATTACTTCCATACCTGCCTTTGTCATCAGGTGGAGTTCTCCTTGTTTATCTCTCTATGTCTCTATTTTCTCTTCTTAGAAGGATGCCAGTCACTGGATTAGAGCTCAGTCATAGGATTAGAGCCCTAAGCCAGTATGACCTCATCTTAGTTTAACTAAGCACATATGCCAAGACCCTATTACAAAATAAAGTTACCAAGTGGCAATAAATTTGGGGAGGACTCTATTCAACCCACTACACATACTAAAAAGGAATTTGACACAATTTATTAGTAATTTCTAATAACTTCCTAAGTAAAATAGGCATAATGGAAGTTAATGAAACATAATAAAGAATATTTATAAAAACTTGCCATCACATTATATTAAACAGTGAAATTTAAAAGCCAGTTGTATTAAGATCAGGAAAAGTGCAGAGAGAAATTTGCTGTCAACTCTGTAACTTAGCAATATATTGTGAATTCTGCATGATGCAATTAAACAATGGAGTTAAGCAGTATAAACATTGGAAAAAATCAGACACAGTTATTTTCATTTTCAGATATGATTATGTTCCTAGAATGTTAAGACTCTGTTACAGACTATTACTAAGCAAACATGTCAGGAGAATGGCCACAAGGTAAATACCTGAAAAGCAAGACTTTTGCACCTTTAATAACCAGTTACTTAGAATTAGAAAAAATTCATTTATGTAAACAAAAATATAAAATTCTTAATAACAAATTTAACAAGAAAAGAAAGTCATACTATATTTTCTAATGTTTCCAAATATTATAAGATTCATTCCTTTTAAAAATAATACATATGTTAATAGAATTCCAGTCAGAATGGCAACAGATTTTTATTTTGACTCTTCCTTTAGATATTAAAACTTCATATAGAGTTGCAGTTATCAAAACAGTATGTTATTGGCCATGAGAAATTGATTTCTGGAATAGAAAAAAGTCAGAAACCAATCAAATATGTAAAAATGACCTAAATATATAATCAAAGTGGCTTTTTCATTTAGTGGGAATTGTATGTCTGTTTAAAAACTGATGTAAAGGCTGACTTTTCCTATGTATTTTGTAAATGATATCCTTCTATTTTCTCCATGAAATTTATGAATTAAAGATATAAACAATATAATAGGAACTCTCCTCTACATTGATGAGATAATGTTTACATACCATATTTGAAAAAAAAATGGCTAGAGATAACTACTTTGCACTTTAGAAATGGGAAAATTTAAATCACCAGTAGATTTAGGAAAATCTGCTCAACCTAACTAGTAGTTATGGAAATACAAATTCATATTATAATGATGAAGCAAAAAATGTTCATATACTGGTAGATCTGGAAGTAGCTATCAAAATTAATGGTATACCTGCTCTTTGACATGGTACTTCTACTATTAGGAGTCAATATCATATAAAAAATGTCTAGTCACGGATGTTTGCTGCATTGTTTGTAGTGGCAAAAACAAAACAAAGCTGAAATTAACCAAAAAATAGCTCATTGATTGGGAAATTATTGAACATATTTATAACTGTTCCATGAAATATTTTGCAATGAATAAAAGTAATTAGGTAGATCTATATGTCCTGTCCAATGTGTCCATAATTAAGTAACTGAATAGTACTCAGGAAAGTATGACCCTATTAAAATTAAAAGGAAAGAGTGCCTCTGTATACAAATCTGTTTGTATATATTTTGTATGAAGCCAGAGAAAGATGTGGAAGAGTAAAAATGACCTAAATATATAATCAAAGTGGCTTTTTCATTTAGTGGGAATTGTATGTCTGTTTAAAAACTGATGTAAAGGCTGACTTTTCCTATGTATTTTGTAAATGATATCCTTCTATTTTCTCCATGAAATTTATGAATTAAAGATATAAACAATATAATAGGAACTCTCCTCTACATTGATGAGATAATGTTTACATACCATATTTGAAAAAAAAATGGCTAGAGATAACTACTTTGCACTTTAGAAATGGGAAAATTTAAATCACCAGTAGATTTAGGAAAATCTGCTCAACCTAACTAGTAGTTATGGAAATACAAATTCATATTATAATGATGAAGCAAAAAATGTTCATATACTGGTAGATCTGGAAGTAGCTATCAAAATTAATGGTATACCTGCTCTTTGACATGGTACTTCTACTATTAGGAGTCAATATCATATAAAAAATGTCTAGTCACGGATGTTTGCTGCATTGTTTGTAGTGGCAAAAACAAAACAAAGCTGAAATTAACCAAAAAATAGCTCATTGATTGGGAAATTATTGAACATATTTATAACTGTTCCATGAAATATTTTGCAATGAATAAAAGTAATTAGGTAGATCTATATGTCCTGTCCAATGTGTCCATAATTAAGTAACTGAATAGTACTCAGGAAAGTATGACCCTATTAAAATTAAAAGGAAAGAGTGCCTCTGTATACAAATCTGTTTGTATATATTTTGTATGAAGCCAGAGAAAGATGTGGAAGGATGAACAAGTACTTGTACTTTTTGTTTTTTATTATTTACCATGGGAAAATGAGATTGGGACTAGAGCTGGGGAAAATATTGGTTTATTTTACATGCTTTTATTTAATTTTTTAAACAAAAATGTATTTGTTAACATACACATGTATGTGTTTTTTATTTTATCTGTTATGTTTCAGTGTCTATTATTTCTAAAATTAAAATAATTATGAATTCTCTTTAACATTTTTGTATATGTGTATGCATGCATGCATGCTAAGTTGCTTCAGTCATACCCAACTCTTTGCAGTCCTATGGACTGTAGCCCACCAGTCTCCTCTGCCCATGGAATTCTCCAGGCAAGAATAGTGGAAAGGGTTACAGTGCCCTCTTCCAGGATTACATGTGTATGAATTTATCTTAAATTCTCATGGTTTTACTGTTTTTTTAAGTTAATGCTTTTATCTCATTGAAAAATGGGCAAAATATTTGAATGGTAATTCAAAAAGGAAAAGATAGAAAAGCACTAGTAAAACTTTCAGTCTCGTTAGTCAAAGCAATGATAAATAGAGCAATAATGAGATTTTTCTCAGATTGTCAACTATCAAAAACACTAATACTTCTCATTGTTATGCAGAGTTTATAGTATTATATGCTGAGTTATGTACAACACTTAGTAAACCTTCTGGGGGGCAGTTTGGCAATATTAACTTAAAAACTCTGATAATGTTCATACTTTCCTATCCAGCCACACTACTTCCAGAAAGTGATGCTAAGGAAATAATTGTGAAGTTTTGCATGTGGATTTTCAGTACAGCTTTGTTTATAATAATGAAAAAAGCTGTAAATATCTATATTCATAGGTAGTAGAGTGTTTAAATACATTTACAAGCTGTGTTACAACTATGTACACACCACATGTACAAAGTTGCATAGTTAAATGAAAATTCACGTTTGATGGTGTAAGATGGTGTAACTCTCCATTTATCCCCTGAAGAACACATTGTGGGCAACATTCATTGTTTCTTGGAATGCATAAAATAGTTGATGAGTGTGTTAGATTCCAATTATTGCATAGTATGTCAAGGCTATATATTGTCACCATGCTTACTTAACTTAGATGCAGAGTACATCATGAGAAATACTGGGCTGGAAGAAGCACAAGCTGGAATCAAGATTGCTGGGAGAAATACCAATAACCTCAGATATGCAGATGACACCACCTTATGGCAGAAAGTGAAGAGGAACTAAAAAGCCTCTTGATGAAAGTGAAAGAGGAGAGTGAAAAAGTTGGCTTAAAGCTCAACATTCAGAAAACGAAGATCATGGCTCCGGTCCCATCACTTCATGGGAAATAGATGGGGAAACAGTGGAAACAGTGTCAGACTTTATATTTGGGGGCTCCCAAAGTCACTGCAGATGTTGACTGCAGCCATGAAATTAAGAGACACTTACTCCTTGGAAGGAAAGTTATGACCAACCTAGATAATATATTGAAAAGCAGAGACATTACTTTGCCAACAAAGGTCCATCTAGTCAAGGCTATGGTTTTTCCTGTGGTCATGTATGGATGTGAGAGTTGGACTGTGAAGAAAACTGAGCGCCGAAGAATTGATGCTTTTGAACTGTGGTGTTGGAGAAGACTCTTGAGAGTCCCTGGGACTGCAGGGAGATCCAACCAGTCCATTCTGAAGGAGATCAGTCCTGGGTGTTCTTTGGAAAGACTGATGCTAAAGTTAAAACTCTGGTACTTTGGCCACCTCATGCAAAGAGTTGACTCATTGGAAAGACTCTGATTCTGGGAGGGATTGGGGGCAGGAGAAGAAGGGGATGACAGAGGATGAGATGGCTGGATGGCATCACTGACTCGATGGACATGGGTTTGGGTGAACTACGGGAGTTGGTGATGGACATGGAGGCCTGGAGTGCTGCGATTCATGGGGTCGCAAAGAGTTGGACACAACTGAGCAAATTGAACTGAACTGAACTGATGATCCCTCTTTAGATATATTTATACATTAGAATGAGTGGAAGTATACATAATAGACTTAATACTAGTTTTCTCTGGATGATGTGGTAATAGATTATATTGTGTATTTTCCTGTATTTTTTTTAACTTTTGGAAATATGCTTCTTGTACTTTTGTTATACATTGTATCTCTTAAAACATCTTGATTTTTAAAAAAGACATAAAAGACTTAATTCAGTTCAGTTCAGTTCAGTTCAGTTGCTCAGTCATGTCCAAAGACTTAATTGGATAAGTTTAAAAAATTAAGAGGGGCAACTAGAATAGTAAAAGAAAAATAAGGTAAAAAATATATAGACTCAGTGAAGAAAGTAGTGCTGTTAATAATCTCATGGTACAAGCTGTTAGTTGATAATGTAAGGCCTACAGAGGGGACTTTGGAAAAATCTGTTTACGTCTCTTGTAGTTAAACACTTGACCTTTCTGAATTGGCTCTCCTGCCATAGGCAGTTTAACAGGGGATTCTTCACTACATGTTTACTTTATCTCATTTGTTTGGGGGTGGAGTTTCCAGTTTTTCCCCAAGGAGTAAATTACTTCATGTAGCTAATTCTCAAACAGTTATCTCAGAAGCTGCACACTTTTCTGATAGAAGGCAAATGTCATGACTGAAGGCATGGGACAGAACCTGATTGATATTCCTAACATGCATCTTTTATTTTCTGGAAGCCAAATCTGCATTCTTTTGAGTGGTGTAGAATGTCAGTACAAATGCTCTATCTATGCTGAACCTGGTGGAGAGGGAAAAAAAACCCACATTCCACTTCTTTATTTAGAGTTTGCTTTGAGAACGGCAAGCACTATTTGAAAGGTCATCCCATTTCAAGTAGCAGATGGATAGGAGAAAAAAAGACTCTGGCTTTTACAAACAATTTAATTGAATTCTCCTTGCCATTTCTACAGGCAATTCAAGATATTTTTTAAAGCATTGATCCATAATTATCTTTCAGAGTGGTTAGTATTGTTAGACAGATGTGTAATTCTTCATGTATGAGAGAGCAATATAGCATCTATTTTACCTATTTGATTGTCTTTTCCTTTCCTGTGCAAACAAATGCACACAATAAAAGGCAAATCATTGCTTTACAAAAAGAGCAGATTAAAAATTTTTTTCAGATTTGTTTCTGACTTGAAGCTCTCCTTTCTTTAAGCTGTGGCTGTATTTATAAAGGTCAGCTTCTTTGCCTCCCTGTAAGTAAATTATAATTTGCATCTGTGCCTACTTTTATTTAAGTCCCTGGGCACAAGAACCCTGGGGGTTAGTCACAAACCATGAGACAGAGATTTATCATATTAATAGAATATAAAACAAGTATGACCAAGACTTCTAAGAACACATTGTGTTTGTGGTTTATTGTGTCCCCTTTATAAATAAATATTTATAATCTAAGTACTATTCTGATTAGGGTAAGTTATGCCAGATATTAATAAAATTAAGGACTCTCAGTTAAATTTGAATTTCAAATATACAGTGAATACTTTTATGACTTGTGTAAGAGTCCTTTGTTCTATCCCTGGTCCAGGAAGATACCCTGGAGAAGGAAATGGCAATCCACTCCAGTATTCTTGCCTGGGAAGTTCCATAGACAGAGGAGCCTGGCAGGCTACAGTCCATGGGATCAAATCCATGGGATTGCTAAGAGTCAGACTTGACTGAACAACTAAACATCAACAACAATAACCACAAATGGCCTATGTAATAGACTGGAGAGTTATCTCAGAATATCCTACTTAAATACAGTTGTGAAATATAATTAGTATAAGTGAATATACTTAGTATATTATAGGGTACTTGCAGCAGCAGCAGTATATAGTTAGTATAATTAGTATGTGAATATACTGAGAAATATAATTAGTATAAGTGAATATACATGAGACCTAGTTCAATGAACAATTGTCAATGAACACCCATGTCAAGGTTTGCTCAGATCAAGACCTAGACAATTTCCAGTGTCCCAAGAGTCCCAGGAAAACCCTCCCAGTCTCAGTCCTTTCTCTGACATCTTAGAGCTAGTCACTACACTCTTCTTTGCAATGATTACTTCATTTCATTTCTTCATTATTTAATCATTAATGGGTATACTACTAGGGGGCTTCCTGGGTGGCACTAGTGGTAAAGAACTGGCCTGCCAATGCAGAAAACAAAAGAGATAGATGCAGGTTCGATCCCTGGGTCAGAAAGATCCCCTGAAGGAGGGCATAGCACCCCATTCCAGTATTCTTGCCTGGAGAATCCCATGGACAGAAGAGCCTGGCGGGCTGCAGTTACAGGGTAGCAAAGAGTCAGACATGACTGAAGGGACTAAGCGTGTGCACGTACATTTATGCTTCTAACCACTGTAAGTTTTACATGTCTTAAGTTTCATATACATGGATGATGCTGCATTAATCTTTTAAAAGTAAAATCAATCCAGTTTGGGGATAAATGCTAGTGCATCTCTCCATAAATTTATGAAATAGACAACCCTGTTAAGTTTGAATGTACTTGAGTTTGCTATGTAGCAAAGGCTGAAGGGTAGTTATTTAAAAGAAATCATAATGACTTTACTGATTTAATGGTGCCAAAAATATTTGCATTTTTAAAATACTCTTCCTTCAAACTGTCCCCCCAAGCCTCATTGCTTTTCCGGATTGTTGGGTGAATCCAGTGGTATTTTCACTGGGTTTCAGTTTCATTGGTATCAGTGGAATAAATCACATCACCAACCTATCTAAGGTCATAATATTCAGCCATAAATGGATAAAGCCTTTTGATTTATTATTCATGTAGATAACAATACTCAGGATGAGGAAGGAACATTCCCTTTTATATCATAAATTTTGTCTGATGACATTTAAAAAATGTCTTCCAGAGCCCAGACCTCTGATCCATGGACTTTCTTTCCTTTTGTTAATGGTACCATATTTTTCTTTCCTCATTTCTCCTTTATCTCCTTAATACTGAAGGTGGCACATTTTCCAAGTTCCTTTGAAGAGAAACCATCATGTGAGCAAAATTAATAAAGAGCAATTTTAAAACAGACTTCTGAATGTTCTAGGAAATAGGCAGTTTTGCAAAGCAAGCACTTGAACTCAGGGGTGATTTGCTATTCAGTTGACTGTGGTGAATAATCAGGATTTGCATGGTAAATTGGAGTTATTGAGATTTTTTTTTTAATCCTAAAGAAGAAGTTTGAGAATGTATGTCTTTAAAATTTGAATTTACTGGAATTCATGTTTCAGGAGACAGAGAACTTTCTACCTAGAAGGAACCTTGAAAATTACATGGTTAAGTTCTTTTTATAATGTATATAAAACTTTGAATGTTTTATAAAAACTGGATTGATAGTAGAAATTTTATGAGGGTACATTAGTATAGAAGAGATTGTTTCCTCCTTTCCTTTTCTCCTACCTCCTTCTCTCTCTCCCTTCCTTTTTTTTTTTTTTCCTTTGTTTTTTCTTTTAAAACACTAAGGCCTTTACTCAGAGAAAAATCTTGCCAAAAGCTCACTAGGTGAAATAAAGTTATTCTTTTTGAATAGAGAGTGGGGCTGGACCCTACGTGCCTTAACTTTTCTCTACCACATGGACCCTCAGAGTGCCCTACTGAGACCTTGGTTTTCCATGATCACAGTTTAAAAGCTGAAGAGAACTGAATAATTTATTAATCAACACATTATGTGCCAGGCGCTCTCCTAAACATTTTATAAATATTAAGTTATTTAATTCTCAAAATAACTGATGGCTATTATTATTATCCTCATTTTACAGATGGTGAAAGTGAAGCATAAAGGAGTTAAATAAGTTTCCTGAGATCACACAGATATTAAATGGCAGGACCTGGACAGTCTTGCTCCAGAATCCTGTTCTTACCCAGAAGGCTTTGCAGTTTCTCCCTAGCAGCAGCAGTTACATGCAATGATTATTAGGTGTTAGGCATTATACCAGGAGTTTTGCATGTTTTATCATAGCCGATGCTCCCAAAGTAGCCAGAGAGGTAACGATATCCCCAGTATATGGATGCAGGAAATGAGGCATAAGGAAGTTTCATAGCATTCCTTTCAGGTGGAAACCCAGGGTCTGGACCTTCATAGTTTGACTTCAGAGCCTGTGCTATTAACCACTTGTGCCATAGGCTCCCATAAGAGTGAAGATATTTGTTTGTTGTTAAAGAGTCATGATGCTTTTCATTTTCCTTCATGTTGAGTTCACATTGTCTAACATTACCAAGAGGAGCCTCCCAGTTCCTCTACCAGGGCAGGATCATGCCCAGAGAAAATTTAGTATCTTAGTGTTCCTTACTGCTGCTGCTTAGTTGCTCAGTCCTGTCAGACTCTTTGCGACCACAAGGCTCCAGTCGAAGAACTGTAGCCCACCAGGCTCCTGTGTCCATGGGACTCTCCAGACCAGAATACCCGAGTGGGTAGCCATTCCCTTCTCTAGGGGATCTTCCCAACCCAGGAATCTAACTGGGGTCTCCTGCTTTGCAGGCAGATTCTTTACCAGCTGAGCTACTAGGGAAGGCCTAGTGTTCCTTACCTTATATCCATTCTCAAATTTGCCTTCTGATCCTTCTCAAGTTAGCCTGCTTAATTTTCTCAGTATTTTCTGCATGTCTGCTAAGCAATGAATGCCATTCAGTAATCATACTTTCCTGACAAAGACTGATGGCTCTCCTCTGTCTCCTATGTTTTGACTTAATCCTCCTGGATATAGAATGTCTTTGTTTTGTTTGATAATTTCAGTTGTAGAAATATTAGACCCTATTGCAGACTAATAGTAGAGAACCTTTATCTTCATTCAGTGCTGGTCCAACTAAAGAACTATGCATCTAGAACAGTTATCTCTAGCATGCAAGGATAAGGTGATGCTTATAGCAGGAGCAAAGAGAAGCCTGATGGTGGGGTAAGATCTAGTACACGTGGGTGACTGAGTTTATGCTGTTCACTGAGCTGCGTTGTGCTTTGGCTCTTTATCTGCTGGGCAGAAATTGTGTAGGAGAAGCATGGTCTTGTGAACAGTGTTGGCTGCCATGTGACCTGCAATACTGGCAAAGCAGAAAGCAGTGCTTTGTTAACTGTAATAATGTGTTACTTTTAGGAATTACAGTTTGTTGCTTAGGACTTAATATGCCTTTGTCAATTTCCTCTTAATATTTACCAATGACTTTAGCTTCTTGAGTTAAATCTTGTGTAAACATGGTGATTTCCAGGAACCATTGAGTAGAGAGATACCTACTGAGGCAAATCAAAACATATGGAAATCTCAGTCCTCAAAGCCTCCTATCCAGAGAGAGCACAACATTTGAGAATGTGATCTTTTACTTCTTTCCCAAGGAAAAGTAGTGCTACAAAATTAAAATAGATAGGCCATGATTCTACCAATTTAAAGGTAAAAGAATTCTTACAGTTAGAAAGACATGCTCATTTTATATAAAGGTACAATTTCTTCAGATTGTGTTCACTCATAAGGAGTAATTTAATAGGATCAGCACCTTAGCCAGAAAGAGATCTAGGAACACATTAGATTAAATTGATTCCTGATAGTAGCCCCTGACATAACTGTTCTCAATTTGCTATAAAATACTCGTATATATATAAAATACTCATATATAAATATATACTTTATTTATTTTAAAGGTCAAGAGGTCAGAAGTCTGAAATGGATTTCATCAGGATTAAATCAAGGTGTTGGCAGGCTGAATTTCTTTCTGGAGTCTCAAAGGGAGAACCTGTTTCCTTCTCTTTTCCAGCTTCTATAAGTTGCCCACATTCCTTTACTTGTGATCCTCTTTCATGTCCAAAGCCAGCAATGGCCAAGTTATCTTCCTCATATTCTGTCACTCTGAGCCTTCTCTCTCTTTTCATATTTAAGGACCCTTGCAATACATTGAGTCCACCTAAATAATAATGGATAATCTATTTTAAGGTTAAATAATTAGAGACCTTAGTTCCATCTACCAACTTAATTCTTCTTTGTCATTTACCTAACACAGTCACAAATTCTAAGGATTAGGTTGAAGACGTTATTCTGCCTACTACATGTGGGTATAATATTTTTGGAAGTACATTTATATCAATATCTGTCATGGTAAAACTCCGTAGCTATGCTAAATATGAAGGGGGCCTTGGGGATTCTTGTTTTGTTTATTTGCTTGTTTTTGTATTCAGATTGGACATGGATATAAGCAGTGGAGCTAAAAATTCTACCTCACATCAGGGAGCTTCACTAGATGAAAACCTATTAGAGGCTGGGAATTAGGATATAAATTCTGCAAGGCAAATTAAGATCCACCTGTAGGGGATTCAAATAAAGACATGTAAGTAAAGTCACCCTTCTTATTTAACTTATATGCAAAGTACATCATAAGAAATGCTGGGCTGGAGGAAGCACAAGCTGGAATCCAGATTGCTGAGAGAAATATCAATAACCTCAGATATGCAGATGACACCACCCTTATGGCGGTGAAGAAGAACTAAAGAGCCTCTTGATGAAAGTGAAAGAGAAGAGTGAAAAAGTTGACCTAAAGCTTAACATTCAGAAAACAAAGATCATGGCATCTGGTCCTATTGCTTCATGGCAAATAGATGGGGAAACAGTGGAAAGTGTCAGACTTTATTTTTTAGGCTCCAAAATCACTGCAGATGGTGATTGCAGCCATGAAGTTAAAAGACACTTACTCCTTGGAAGGAAAGTTATGACCAACCTAGACAGCATATTAAAAAGCAGACACATTACATTGTCAACAAAGGTCCATCTAGTCAAGGCTATGGTTTTTCCAGTGGTCATATATGGATGTGAGAGTTGGACTATAAAGAAATCTGAGTGCCAAAAATTGATGCTTTTGAACTGTGGTGTTGGAGAAGACTCTTTAGGAGTCCCTTGGACTGCAGGGAGATCCAACCAGTCCATCCTAAAGGAGATCAGTCCTGGGTGTTCATTGGAAGAACTGATTTTGAAGCTAGAACTCCAGTACTTTGGCCACCTGATGCGAAGAGCTGACTCATTTGAAAAGACCCTGATGCTGGGAAAGATTGAGGGCAAGAGGAGAAAGGGATGACAGAGGATGAGATGGTTCGATGGCATCACTGACTCGATGAACATGGGTTTGGGCGAACTCTGGGAGTTGATGATGGACAGGGGGGCCTGGCGTGCTGCGGTTCATGGGGTTGCAGAGTTGGACATGACTGAGCGACTGAACTGAACTGAACTGAAAGTATATATATAAAATACTCATATATAAATATATACTTTATTTATTTTAAAGGTCAAGAGGTCAGAAGTCTGAAATGGATTTCATCAGGATTAAATCAAGGTGTTGGCAGGCTGAATTTCTTTCTGGAGTCTCAAAGGGAGAACCTGTTTCCTTCTCTTTTCCAGCTTCTATAAGTTGCCCACATTCCTTTACTTGTGATCCTCTTTCATGTCCAAAGCCAGCAATGGCCAAGTTATCTTCCTCATATTCTGTCACTCTGAGCCTTCTCTCTCTTTTCATATTTAAGGACCCTTGCAATACATTGAGTCCACCTAAATAATAATGGATAATCTATTTTAAGGTTAAATAATTAGAGACCTTAGTTCCATCTACCAACTTAATTCTTCTTTGTCATTTACCTAACACAGTCACAAATTCTAAGGATTAGGTTGAAGACGTTATTCTGCCTACTACATGTGGGTATAATATTTTTGGAAGTACATTTATATCAATATCTGTCATGGTAAAACTCCGTAGCTATGCTAAATATGAAGGGGGCCTTGGGAATTCTTGTTTTGTTTATTTGCTTGTTTTTGTATTCAGATTGGACATGGATATAAGCAGTGGAGCTAAAAATTCTACCTCACATCAGGGAGCTTCACTAGATGAAAACCTATTAGAGGCTGGGAATTAGGATATAAATTCTGCAAGGCAAATTAAGATCCACCTGTAGGGGATTCAAATAAAGACATGTAAGTAAAGTCACCCTTCTTATTTAACTTATATGCAAAGTACATCATAAGAAATGCTGGGCTGGAGGAAGCACAAGCTGGAATCCAGATTGCTGAGAGAAATATCAATAACCTCAGATATGCAGATGACACCACCCTTATGGCGGTGAAGAAGAACTAAAGAGCCTCTTGATGAAAGTGAAAGAGAAGAGTGAAAAAGTTGACCTAAAGCTTAACATTCAGAAAACAAAGATCATGGCATCTGGTCCTATTGCTTCATGGCAAATAGATGGGGAAACAGTGGAAAGTGTCAGACTTTATTTTTTAGGCTCCAAAATCACTGCAGATGGTGATTGCAGCCATGAAGTTAAAAGACACTTACTCCTTGGAAGGAAAGTTATGACCAACCTAGACAGCATATTAAAAAGCAGACACATTACATTGTCAACAAAGGTCCATCTAGTCAAGGCTATGGTTTTTCCAGTGGTCATATATGGATGTGAGAGTTGGACTATAAAGAAATCTGAGTGCCAAAAATTGATGCTTTTGAACTGTGGTGTTGGAGAAGACTCTTTAGGAGTCCCTTGGACTGCAAGGAGATCCAACCAGTCCATCCTAAAGGAGATCGGTCCTGGGTGTTCATTGGAAGAACTGATTTTGAAGCTAGAACTCCAGTACTTTGGCCACCTGATGCGAAGAGCTGACTCATTTGAAAAGACCCTGATGCTGGGAAAGATTGAGGGCAAGAGGAGAAAGGGATGACAGAGGATGAGATGGTTCGATGGCATCACTGACTCGATGAACATGGGTTTGGGCGAACTCTGGGAGTTGATGATGGACAGGGGGGCCTGGCGTGCTGCGGTTCATGGGGTTGCAGAGTTGGACATGACTGAGCGACTGAACTGAACTGAACTGAAGTAAAGACAATCACAGTTTCTTTCTTGGAAACACTGGCTCTTTCATGCTAAGCTGAAAATTAAAAAATCATGATGGACAAGAAAAAGGGAACAGTGTCTGAGAGGCAGAGTAACTTCCCAGGATGACTTGCCAAAGAAAGTGAAAGAATTTTTAAAAGTTCAGCATCTTCAGTAACTTCAAGATACAGTAAGACATGTGAGAGAATAAGCTAAGATTTAAAGAAAGCAAGATGACTGGAAAAGGAGACAGCTGAAACAAGAAAAAATGGCAAAGAAACCAGAATGTCATACAATTAAAATCTGCATTAGAAGCTGGAAGAAAAATCAACATTTAAACTATATGTATATAACTAATTTTGAAGGAAAATTGTTATGTTATGTCAAAATGAATAAAGAAAACCAATAAAAGTTAATGAAACAGAGAAGATTAAAAATATAGAAGACACAGCTCATAGACTTAAACATTAGACAAAATATAAGAATTATAGATGTACTTGGGGCAACAATTAGAATACAAATGATAATCAAAAATTAATAAAAGCTCTTTTAAGTTAAAATAAAAACAAAACCAAAAAAGCCTTAGTATGCAAACTGAAAGAACTTTCCATACTTTGCTGCTGCTGCTGCTGCTAAGTTGCTTCAGTCATGTCTGACTCTGCGATCCCATAGATGGCAGCTCACCAGGATCCCCCATCCCTGGGATAGGCAGCATTAATGAAAAGGATTTCATGCCATTACAATTTGGCAATTTCTTTTTTTAATTACAGCAATAAAGAAAAAAATGTTTTTAATATGTTGGCAAGCAAAACAATTTACCTTACAAAGAAGCAGCAGTCAGACTGGCCCTTTTAAAAATGTTACACTATATATAATAATATATATAACAATAGATGCTATTGCTATAAAATCTAAAAGAAAAATTTGCTTGGAACAGTTTGTAAGAGTGTGCCCAAGAAAGGCAAATAGAGTCAAGTTTCTTTCACTTGTAAAAGTAACAGAAAAAAATGCTCAAATATGCAAGAAAGAGGAAAACAACAATTTGGCAATTTCTTTTTTTAATTACAGCAATAAAGAAAAAAATGTTTTTAATATGTTGGCAAGCAAAACAATTTACCTTACAAAGAAGCAGCAGTCAGACTGGCCCTTTTAAAAATGTTACACTATATATAATAATATATATAACAATAGATGCTATTGCTATAAAATCTAAAAGAAAAATTTGCTTGGAACAGTTTGTAAGAGTGTGCCCAAGAAAGGCAAATAGAGTCAAGTTTCTTTCACTTGTAAAAGTAACAGAAAAAAATGCTCAAATATGCAAGAAAGAGGAAAACATGCAACCTATTTATTAGGGAAATGACATAAAGATATAGGTCAGGTCAGTGCTACTCAAAGTGAGGTTCAGGGCTCGTTAACATCGGCATTATCTGGAAACCAGTACAGAATCTCAGGTCTACCTCAAACCTCTTGAAGCTAAGTTCTGTGGATGGATTGCAGCTATCTCATGTTAACAGTTTTTCAAAGAGATTTTTACATTCATTAAAATTCAGGAAGTACTGGTTCAGGTGACTGAGAGAGAAATCAAATTTAAGAATTCGGTAATGGAAGTAAATGATATTAAAGAGTTGACCATTAATAATGTGATCAATTAAAAGTGACATTTAAATAACTATAACTTTATAACACTGTATACAAATGTAAACTCATACTTTTTTTCTTTTTTTATTTAATACTTTATTCTATTTTACAGTACTGTATTGGTTCTGCCATACATTGACATGAATCAGCCACAGGTGTACATGATCTCCCCATGCTGAAGCCCCCTCCCACCTCCCTTTCTCCCCCATCTCCCTGGATCATCCCGTACACCAGCCCC
>SJYC01088969.1:0-22124 GCA_006408675.1 Madoqua kirkii
CTATTACCTAGACCTAGTCAATTCTTTTGAGGGAAATTGTGCAAGGAGACAGCCTGCCTAGAAAAGAAAGTTTCAATATTTTTGCTGCAATAGTTTTACTTCTAGAATTTTCTCAGAAGGAAATCGAAATGCAGACAAAAATTCTAATTGTATATAGTATTTATAAAATAATTAAATAGTCTATTAATCTTTTGGCAAATTGGGGAATTGGTAGATTATGGTACATATGATACCATTTGAAACTCCTTTAAAAATTATTATTTAGTGACATGGGAAAAATCCTTAAAAGATAATTTTCAATGAAAAAGGGTATAAAATTGTTTTGCTATATGATCTATAGTTGTTTTAAAACATTGGCAAACAGGAAAAACTGAAGGCACATGTGAAATAAGACTGGAAAGTTAAAAACTTGATCTATGTTTCCCTCTCTGTAATAAATTAATATGGATTTAAAAAATCTTTCACTGTAATTTTCAAATTGGGTGCAGTGAGCAGATATTGCTTCTGTAATCATAATTAACAGATTTTTCCGCCTCTCTAAAATTTGTAAGTCTTAATGAAGATTGTGTCCCTGCCCCCCCCACAGCTGGACAGAATCTTATGCTTTTACCTATTCCTATTCTGCTAACTTCTGCCTATGCTTGAAATAGTGGGTGGAATTCTATATAAAAGTACTTAAATGGGCTACAGGGAGCAATTTTATGTCATATAGGAATTGTAAGGGTTTAATGAGATCATGAATGAAAAGAGCCTAAAACAGTTCCCAACACAAGTCAGTATCTAATTATCATTGACTGATTACTGCTATATACTTATATTACTGATGAAAGTTTGCACATGATTTCTGTTTTAGGATCAAAAATGGGTTTCCATATTACCTGCAAGCATAAAAGTCCTAAAGACAGAACAAAAAGTTATTTATTGTGTCACTAATATGTCTGCAACTAAAAGAGTCTGAGGAAAGAGCAGGAAAAACAAATAGTAACTCTTGTTCTGATTCAAGGGATTAGATCTGATAGAGTGCCTGAAGAACTATGGATGGAGGTTCATGACATTGTACAGGAGGCAGTGATCAAGACCATCCCCTGGAAAAATAAATGCAAAAAGGCAAAGTGGTTGTCTGAAGAAGCCTTACAAATAGCTGAGAAAATAAGACAAGCTAATGGCAAAGGAGAAGAGGAAATATATACCCATTTGAATGCAGAGTTCCCAAGAATAACAAGGAAAGATAGCCTTCCTCAGCAATCAATGCAAAGAAATAAAGGAAAACAATAGAATGGGAAAGACTAGAGATCTCTTCAAGAAAATTAGAGATATCAAGGGAGCATTTCCTGCAAAGATGAGCTCAATAAAGGACAGAAATGGTATGGACCTAAAGGTGGTGAGAATACACAGAAGAACTGTACCAAAAAGATCTTCATGACCCAGATAACCACAATGGTATGATCACTCACCTAGAGCCAGACATCCTGGAATGTGAAGTCAAGTAGGCCTTAGAAAGCACCACTATGAACAAAGCTAGTGGAGGTGATGGAATTCCAGTTGAGCTATTTAAAATCCTAAAAGATGATGCTGTAAAAGTGTTGCACTCAATATGTGAGCAAATTTGGAAAACTCAACAGTGGCCACAGGACTGGAAAAGGTCAGTTTTCATTCCAATCCTAAAGAAAGTTCAAACTACCAAATAATCTCACTCATCTCACACTCTAGCAAAGTAATGCTCAAAATTCTCCAAGCCAGCCTTCAACGATACATGAACCATGAACTTCCAGATGTTCAACTGGTTTTAGAAAAGGCAGAGGAACCAGAAATCTAATTGCCAACATCCGTTGGATCATAAAAAAAAGCAAGAGAGAGTTCCAGAAAAACATCTACTTTTGCTTTAATGACTCTTCCAAAGCCTTTGACTGTGTGGATCACAACAAACTGTGCAAAATCCTTCAAGAGATGGGAATACCAGATCACTGCCTCTTGAGAAATCTGTATACAGGTCAAGAAGGAATAGTTAGAGCTGGACATGAAACAACAGACTGGTTCCAAATCAGGAAAGGAGTATATCAAGGCTGCATATTGTCATCATTTAATTTATATGCAGAGTATACTGTGAGAAATGCTGGGCTGGATGAAGCACAAACTGGAATCAAGATTGCCAGGAGAAATATCAATAACCTCAGATATGCAGATGATACCACACTTATGGCAGAAAGCAAAGAAGAACTAAAGAACCTCTTGATGAAAGTGAAAGAGGAGAGTGAAAAGTTGGCTTAAAGCTCAACATTCAGAAAACTAAGATCATGGTATCCAGTCCCATCACTTCATGGCAAATAGATGGGGAAGCAATGGAAACAGTGACAGACTTTATTTTTTTGTATTCCAAAATCACTGCAGATGGTGACTGCAGCCATGAAATTAGAAGATGCTTCCTCCTTGGAAGAAAAGTTATGACCAACCTAGACAGCATATTAAAAAGTAGAGACATTACTTTGCCAAGAAAGGTCCATCCTGTCAAAGCTATGGTTTTCCCAATAGTCATGTATGGATGTGAGAGTTGGACTATAAAGAAAGCTGAGCGCAGAAGAATTGATGCTTTTGAACTGTGGTGTTGGAGAAGAGTCTTGAGAGTCCCTTGGACTACAAGGAGATCCAACCAGTCTATCCTAAAGGAGATCAGTCCTGAATATTCATTGGAAGGACTGATGCTAAGGCTGAAACTCCAGTGCTTTGGCCACCTGATATGAGGAATTGACTCATTTGAAAAGACCCTGATGCTGGGAAAGATTGAAGGTGAGAGAAGAAGGGATGACAGAGGATGAGATGGTTGCATGGCATCACTGATGCGATGGACATGAGTTTGATTAGCTCCAGGAGTTGGTGATGGACAGGGAAGCCTGGCATGCTGAAGTCCATGGTTTCACAAAGAGTTGGATACTACTGAGCGACAGAACTAAACTGAATCTACCTCTGTTATGGACAGCTATCATGCACAGGCTGGAGAAATTCTTTTGGCAGAATTAGGGTCATTTGAAAATTGTAAATCTTTTGCAAGTTAGGATCATAATCTGTTTACCCCCTAACCCCATCCTGGGCTTTCTGTGGATACTGATTCCATGTGTGCAACTTGAAACAGGAAGGGCAGGATAAGGGCCTGCAAACTGTTCAACTCTAGATTAGATGGTATTTTGGAGACCTTCTTTCAGGAAAATCTGTCAGTTACACGGCCAATCAAATTGCAAGACTGATACTTTCTAATTTTGCCTTCCACCAAATGATTATATGTAATTCATCTTGTGATTTGGCAATAGAGATTTCTTTTACTTTCCTGCTAGATAGATTGGCTTCATTCAGTTGCTAGATGAAAATAGGATTGTGTTGCAAAACATATAAATGATTTGGCAAACATGATTTTTTAATTTATTTTTTAACTGGAGGAAAATTGCTTTACAATATTGTGTTGGTTCCTCCCATACAACAATGCGAATCAGCCAGAAGCAAATATGATTTCATATGCCAAAAAATATACATTAGCAGATTTTTATGATAAGTGTCCTTGAAGGGAAATATGATGGATTTGCATCTGATTTAGATCTTTAAATAGCTTGACAATGGCAGAAAAGACAAAAGCAAGCCTTAGACAGTTTTATTGTTCAGATGGTATTAATGGGTTCTTGAGAGACTTGTGACAGTGACATCTTTTAGTAATTTCCTGTGTTTGAAGGGTATAGGTAGGAATTTACAGGGGATGGTCATGATCCATGTCTCCAAAGCATGTCAACGAGAGGCTGTAGATCTTTTATTCTCTTGTCTGGCATGTATGTAATGGCAGATAGCGGCCACCGTAAGTTGGTGGGTAACTCATTTTGATTACATTCTTTAACCAAAGAATTTGGTGACACATTAGATGTTTCTGCCTGTCTTGAGTCCTCCATCCTGTCTATTATGGTAGACTGTAAGCTCCATAATGAAACTATTTCTAATTGGTTCTCCTCTGTGCCCTAGCCTGGTAGCACTCCCCCCCAAAAAGTAGAGCAAACAAGTAACAAAAAAATGAACCTAGTGGTTATTTGGATAACTGATTCCATGTGTGCAACTTGAAACAGGAAGGGCAGGATAAGGGCCTGCAAACTGTTCAACTCTAGATTAGATGGTATTTTGGAGACCTTCTTTCAGGAAAATCTGTCAGTTACACGGCCAATCAAATTGCAAGACTGATACTTTCTAATTTTGCCTTCCACCAAATGATTATATGTAATTCATCTTGTGATTTGGCAATAGAGATTTCTTTTACTTTCCTGCTAGATAGATTGGCTTCATTCAGTTGCTAGATGAAAATAGGATTGTGTTGCAAAACATATAAATGATTTGGCAAACATGATTTTTTAATTTATTTTTTAACTGGAGGAAAATTGCTTTACAATATTGTGTTGGTTCCTCCCATACAACAATGCGAATCAGCCAGAAGCAAATATGATTTCATATGCCAAAAAATATACATTAGCAGATTTTTATGATAAGTGTCCTTGAAGGGAAATATGATGGATTTGCATCTGATTTAGATCTTTAAATAGCTTGACAATGGCAGAAAAGACAAAAGCAAGCCTTAGACAGTTTTATTGTTCAGATGGTATTAATGGGTTCTTGAGAGACTTGTGACAGTGACATCTTTTAGTAATTTCCTGTGTTTGAAGGGTATAGGTAGGAATTTACAGGGGATGGTCATGATCCATGTCTCCAAAGCATGTCAACGAGAGGCTGTAGATCTTTTATTCTCTTGTCTGGCATGTATGTAATGGCAGATAGCGGCCACCGTAAGTTGGTGGGTAACTCATTTTGATTACATTCTTTAACCAAAGAATTTGGTGACACATTAGATGTTTCTGCCTGTCTTGAGTCCTCCATCCTGTCTATTATGGTAGACTGTAAGCTCCATAATGAAACTATTTCTAATTGGTTCTCCTCTGTGCCCTAGCCTGGTAGCACTCCCCCCCAAAAAGTAGAGCAAACAAGTAACAAAAAAATGAACCTAGTGGTTATCTTAGCTATCCATTCATCTATCTGTCTATCTATCCATCCATCCATCCATCCATCCATCCATCCTCCCATCCATCTCTCAAAATTGCTGTTTTCTCTAGGTTTTTGCTGACACAAAGTCTCACCCTTTGTTTGCATTTACATTCTCCACAACTGAGGGATTGTCAAATATACATAGTGAAAATAAACATGGTCAATACACCTTGTAAAAGTAAACTTGAGGTGAAGCTATAATTTACTAATGCAGTCATTGATACACTTAAGAAAAGAAATGATACCACTTTGGCCAGGTAGATATATGAGCCATTTCAAAATATCTCAGCAAAACTTTCTGAAAGAGCCCATCGGAAGTGCCTAATCTACTTCTCCCTGATCCCCATCCTTACCTGCTTGTCATATTTGCTTTTCTTAAATGTATTTGATTTGTGACAAGTTGGGAGCCACTTTCTCTTTTCTGAGGTGATCTTTGAAGAATGACATACTTAACTGCAGCCTGTTTAGATTGTTTATCTGTATTTAAAGCCCAAGCCAGGTATTGTGTTTTACCTTTAAGATGAAATCAATAAAGAGTTGAAAAGAAGCAGAGTAATCCTTGAACATTCCTAAACAATTGTCTTCCTTTACTTCTAAGAAGGAACACTACTTAATCTTACTTATTTGAAACTGCTTTCTCAGGGTTCATTTAGCTGTGGCTTACCTTTATTCAAACACGTAGAAGCTAAAAATGGTACAAAGAAAGTTTATTCTAATCCAGACACATTTGGAAGGCAGTGTCATTACTAAATGTTGTTGGTCTTGATAAGCTCTTTGATAAGCTGAGATCAGATTTTATCACAGAGGTAGATGCAGTTCATTGGTAAAGAGTGTAACCTGCTGCTTATACTCCCTTGGTATCAGTGGGAGATTTGTTTCAGGACTCTCTGCTCAGATACCAAAATCCATGAGTGTTCAAGTCCCCTATCAGAAATGGGATAGTATTTGCATATAACCTCCACAATCCTCTCATATATTAAATCATCTCTAGAGTATCATGGGCTTCCCAGGTGGCTCAATGGTGTAAATTCTGCCTGCCAATGCAGGAGACATGAATTAATTCCCTGGGTTGGGAAGATCCCCTGGAGGAGAAAATGACAACCCACTCCAATATTTTTGCCTGAAGAATCCCATGGACGGAGGAGCCTGGTGGGCTACAGTCCATGGGGTCCAAAAGAGTCTGACACAACTGAGTCACTGAGCAGGCCTGCACTAGATTACTTATAAGCCCTAATACAGGGTAAATGCTATGTAAACTGTTGTAAATACAATGTAGATGCTAGGTAAATAGTTGCTGATGTGCAGCAAATTCAGATTTTGCTCTTTGGAGTTTCTGGAATTTTTGAAAAATATTTTCAATCTGTGTTTGGTTGAATCCTCAGGTGCAGATATGAGGGTTTATTGTATAGGGGTACAACCAATACATAAATACGTAATTATTACTACCTTCGGGAAAAGGCTAACTATTGTGATGCTGCTGGAAGCTGGTGAGGTAGAGAAACTGAACTTTTTATGTAATATTCAAATCTCATTGTCAAACTTATCCTACCCAGTTGATTTTCAGAGATTTTGGAAAGAAAAATTGTGGAGTAATTTGAGCTTCCCTTCTCCCTTTATTGGGCTTCCTCCATTCCTGAGTTAGAGGCATTGACTGTCAATCACATATTCAAGAATATGGGGAAAGGAGTGAGGAAAGGAAGCCTGGGTGATTCGTTGAGAAGTATTATCCATCATTTATGTGCACTGTATAGCAGTGGGTGGTCAGGGAAAGAGGATCATTTGTAATATTCAGGTGATGGAGATGGTAGCGAGGAAAGATATTAAAGCATTTTAGTTTTCAATTGCAGTGGTTGTAGAGAATTAAGGAGTTCTGTGTAGCTGCAATGATGTGCCTGGTCTTGACCTTCTTTCATGAAGAGCTATAAAACTAGGTTAAATATACGAGGCAACTGTTTCTAGGAGTTGACTATCAGGCAACACAGGACTTTGAAAGAAGTCAACACTTGAAGTAGGCCTTGGTTTTCTGCCCAAGGGTCCATTCACTGCACCGAAACTAAGTTTTTTTTTTTACTTATCAATCAGTTAAAAAAAAAAAAAGAATGCAGTCAATTTGGAAGAACTATAGTCTCCCATGCACTATACCCTGAAAGTAATTCCAGCTGCATTAAGGCAATATATATATAAAATTAATCAATAGAAAGCTAGAAAGGAAATGAATGATTACCCCAATGACAGTGAGAGAGGCAAAAAGAAAAGATCACAAAAGAAAAGCATCGTGGATTTGACTCCATTAAAAGTAAACTTCTGTTTGTCAAAAACTCAAAACCGAAACAGAGATACACATGTGCAGTAAATATGAGATGTGAGTGCCTAAAGATCTTAAAAGGCCAAGAGCTCATACTGATTGGTAACAATGCATGATTCCAATAGTTAAATGGGAGGTCCAGCACCTAACCTTTTCCTTCCTAAAGCCTTTGTTTTTAAAACTTTCCTGCTCAGTGGAAGAACTCAATTGCCCAAGGTCTCTTCTTGTTTGCTATTTCATCACTCCTACTTCTGAGCCTCAGTGGGACCTGGCCTTACATTCCATTGCATGGCCTGCCTGGGGCCCTCTGTCTCTTACATGCACTCCTTAGTGATGTTTCTATGAGCTCTAAAAATTGGGGGTTTCCCAGCAATATTGTTCTGTGGTATTTGTTATTAGGTATCCGTGTTTCCTACTCATTTTTTTATTGGAGATGTGGTAGTTTCATTTCTAGAAAGAAAATGTGACATATTTCCCTTTCTGACTTTCTACCTTCTCTGAAAAATTGGATGCTTGAAGTGTGTGTGTATGTGTGTTCAGGCTTGAGGGGAGTAATAAAGGAAGTAATAGTGAGGAGGTCTGCCCCAGCATTACCTCATTTTCTGATCTGTGGGAAGCAGAAAAATTAGTGTGATGACCTGAGGGAGCTGACGACCAGGTGACCCTATGTTCTGAGCCACATTTTGGTAAATCACATTGAGCAAGATTTTACCTGTTTCTCTTGTGTTCATTTGCAGGGGTGTGTGCTTAATGGGTAGGTCTGCTCATTGTACAGCCCCAAAGAAAATATACATAAGCATTCATTCATTCATTTATTCATCCATAGGGCAAACCCACTATGTTCAAGATACCCCGTTTTCATATAGTCAACTACTTAGAAGAAAAAGATCAATTTTTCATAAACTATGAACCGCCTAAATTTAGCCAGGATGAAATGGACATTCCTGGGTAACCATTTAAAAAATTGAGATAATACTTAAAATTTTCCCCACAAAGAATTCTCTAGGAATACACCGTTTCACTGTAGAAGTCCACCAAATGTTTTGAGAAGAATTAGTATCAATTTTACATAATCTTGGAAAATAGAAAAGGTAGGAATACTTCCTAAAAGACCGCGAAAAGATATTTCAGTCCAATATCTCTTGTGAACTTTAACACAGAAATACTCAAGAAAATATTAGCAAATGAAGTCCAACAATGTGTAAAAAGAATTATGTACCATGACCAACTGGGATTTAACACTGGTATTCAAGGATGGTTGAGCACTTTAAAATGAAACACTGTAATCTACCATATTGATAAGCTAAAGAAAAAAAATGATATAATCGTATCTATTAACTCAGAACAAGCATTTGACAAAATCCAACACTGTACCTCACTCCAGTACTCTTGCCTAGAAAATCCCATGGACTGAGGAGCCTGGTAGGCTGTAGTCCATGGGGTTGCGAAGAGTTGGACACGACTGAGCGACTTCACTTTCACTTTTCACTTTCATGCATTGGAGAAGGAAATGGCAACTCACTCCAGTGTTCTTGCCTGGAAAATCCCAGGGACAGGGAGCCTGGTGGGCTGCCATCTATGGGGTCACACAGAGTCAGACATGACTGAAGTGACAGCAGCAGCAGCAGCAACACTCACTTATGATAAAAATTGTTGGCAATTTAGGAATAGAAGTGAATTACATCAACTTGATAAAGAGAATCCAAGACTGGGAACATGGCAAGGATGTTCACTCTCATCACTTCTGTTCTGGTACTGGAAGTTCTAGCCACTGTAGTACAGCATGGAGAGGAGGAAGCATTCAGATTGGAAAGGAATGCATAAAGCTAGCTCTATTTTCACATGACAGAATTTCCTACCTAGAAAATCTCTAGGAATTTGCAACGAAAACAAAAACTCACAGAACTAATAAGTGGGTTCAGCAATTAATCCACAAATTAATTTTATTTCCATATGCTAGCAGTAAACGTGCAGAAACCAAAAATTTAAACACAATACCATTTACAGTAGTTCCAAAGAAAATGAAATATTCTATACACACTTAACAAAATTCACTCAGGATTTGTTTTTGCTAAAAATTACAAAATGCTGGTAAGAGAAATCCAAGAACAACTTCCAATATATGTTGGAAGTCTCAACATAGTACAGATATAAATTCTCCCCAGGTTAATCCAAGGTTTAATGCAATTCCTAAAAAAATTCCTATCAGCTCATTCTAAAATTTATATGTGAAGATACAGGCCCTATAATAGCTAAAACAGTCATGTGAAAGTGAAAGTCATTTAGTCATGTCTGACTCTTTGTGGCCCTGTAGATTATACAGTCCATGGAATTTTCCAGGCCAGAGTACTGGAGTGGGTAGTCTTTCCCTTTTCTACAGGATCTTCCCAACCCAGGGATCAAACCCAGGTCTCCCGCATTGCAGGCAGATTCTTTACCAACTGAACCATAATGGAAGCCCAAGAATACTGGAGTGGGTAGCCTGTCCCTTCTCCAGGGGATGTTGCCAACCCAGGAATCCAATGAGGGTCTCATGCATTGCAGGCAGATTCTTTACCAACTGAGCTATATCATGGCATAGAATAATAAAGTAGGAGGAATCACTCTATCCAATATCAAAGCTACCTGTAAACAATGGAAACAGTGTCAGACTTTATTTATTTAATTTTTTTTGGCTCCAAAATCACTGCAGATGGTGATTGCAGCCTTGAAATTAAAAGACACATACTCCTTGGAAGAAAAGTTATGACCAACCTAGATAGCATATTCAAAAGCAGAGACATTACTTTGTCAACAAAGGTCCGTCTAGTCAAGGCTATAGTTTTTCCAGTAGTCGTGTATGGATGTGAGAGTTGGACTGTAAAGAAAACTGAGCACTGAAGAATCAATGCTTTTAAACTGTAGTGCTGCAGAAGACTCTTGAGAGTCCCTTGGACTGCAAGGAGATCCAACCAGTCCATTCTAAAGGAGATCAGTCCTGGGTGTTTTTTGGAAGGAATGATGCTAAAGCTGAAACTCCAGTACTTTGGCCACCTCATGCGAAGAGTTGACTCATTGGGAAAGACTCTGATGCTGGGAGGGATTGGGGGCAGGAGGAGAAGGGGACAACAGAGGATGGATGAGATGGCTGGATAGCATCACTGACTCAATGGACATGAGTCTGAGTGAACTCCGGGAGTTGGTGATGAACAGGGAGGCCTGGAGTGTTGCGATTCATGGGGTCGCAAAGAGTTGGACATGACTGAGTGACTGAACTGAACTGACTGATATAGCCACAGTAATGAAGCCAATAAGATATGGGTAGAGGACAGAATGGAACACAGTGGAGGATCCAGAAATAGATCATCACACATGCTCAAGCGATTTTTGGCAAAGGTGCAAAGGCAACTCAGTGGAGGAAGCCCAGGCTTTTAAAAAAGAAATGATGTTGGGCCATTAGACATCCATTGGCAAAAAACAAACAAAAACATTGATCTAAATTTATACCTTATACAGAAACTAACTCAGATGGATTACAGACTTAAATGCACAGGGTAAAATTACAAAAAAAGTAGACATATATACATAAGAGATGTAAGTCTAGGTCTTGGGATCCCAGTCTAGGTATAGAATTCATAGACTTCATACCAAAAGCATAAATCTATAAAAGGAACAATAGATAGACTGGATCTCAAAAAACCTAAAACTTTTTCTCTGTGAAAGCCATGTGAAGAGAATTAAAAAGACAGTCTCTAAGCTGGAAGAAATATTTGCAAACCACAGATTCCACAAAGGACTAGTATCTAGAATATGCAAAGAACTCCTAAAACTCAAAAATAAAAAGCAAGCACTTAATTAGAAAATGGGCCTAAGATATGAACAGTCATTTCACTGAGGAAGATGTACAGATGGAAAATTAGCCCACTACAAGATATTCCACATCACTAGCCATCAGAGAAATACAAATTAAAACCATAATGAGCTATCGCTTCACATCTGTAGAATAGCTAAAATAAAAAATAATGACAACACCAAATATTGGTGAGGATGCAGAGAAACTATTCACTCATACGTTGTTAGCAGGGATGTAAAATGACACAGCCACTCTGGGAAACAATCTGGCAGTTTCTTATAAAACTAAACATACAACTACCACATGACCCAGCAATTGCACTCTTGAGCATCGATTTCAGAGAAATGAAAATTCATGTTCACATAAAAACTTGTTACATAAATGTTCATAACAGCTTCATTCATAATAGCAAAAATCTGGAAGTAACCCAGATGTTTCTGACAGATGAGTGGTTAAATAAACTGTGATACCCATGGAATTCTACTCAGCAATCAAAATGAATGAAGTACTGATACAGTCAACAACTTGGGTGATTCTCCAGAGAGTTGTGTTGAGTGAAAAAACCATTCTCAATAAAATATGTATTTTATTTTTAGGGTTTCTTTGTTTTTCAATTTTTAAAAATTGAAGTGTAGTTGATTTACTGTTGTGTTTCTGATAGATAACAGGTGTTTCAGATATATGTATGTATGTATGCATGTATATACATATACATATATATACATTCATACATATGTATATACATATATACACATACATTTTTCATTTATAGGTTATTATATGATATTCATGCTATTATATGACATTCATATATTCATACATATGTGTATATACATGTATGTACATATGTACTTTCATAAATATGTAGATACATATACATACATTCTTTCTCATTTATAGGTAATTACAAGATATTGAATATAGTTACCTGTTCTATACAGTAGGGCCTTTTTATCTGTTTTTATATATAGTACTTTGTATCTGCTAATTCCAAATTCCTAATTTATCCTTCCCTCCTTTCCCCTTTAGTAACCGTAAGTTTGTTTTCTATGTCTGTGGTCTGTTTCTGTTTGGTAAATAAGTCCATTTGAATCATATTTTAGATTCCATATACAAGTGATGAAATTATATACCTTATGATTCCATTTAAGTGACATGTTTAAATTACAAAGCTTTAGAAATGGAGGACAAGCTAGGGATTGCCAGGGCTTGGAGAAGATTCTTGAGAGTCCGTTGGACTGCAAGGAGATCCAACCAGTCCATTCTGAAGAAGATCAGCCCTGAGTGTTCTTTGGAAGGAATGATGCTAAAGCTGAAACTCCAGTACTTTGGTCACCTCATGCGAAGAGTTGACTCATTGGGAAAGACTCTGATGCTGGGAGGGATTGAGGGCAGGAGGAGAAGGGGACGACCGAGGATGAGATGGCTGGATGGCATCACTGACTCGATGGATGTGAGTCTGAGTGAACTCTGGGAGTTGGTGATGGACAGGGAGGCCTGGCGTGCTGCGATTCATGGGGTCGCAAAGAGTCGGACACTACTGAGCAACTGAACTGAACTGAACTGAGGGCTGGAGCTGAGGGAGGCGAGGTGAAAGGTGGATGAGGTCGTAAAAGCACAAGATGAAGGATCCTTGTGTGATGCTAGAGCTGCTCAGTGTCTTGACTGTGGTGGATTCTAAAAACCGACACAGATTATAACGTTGTTTTGAACTTGATACATATACAGACACACACAATGAAATGAGTACAAATAAAAGTGGGATTTGGAGAATCCTAAATAAGATTGGTGCATTGTATTAATGTCAGTATCCTGGTAGTGCTATTATACTTTGGTTTTGAAAAGTATTACCACTGGAGGAAACTGGATAAAATATACACAGGATATGATTTATTTTTTATAATTGCATATGAATGTGCAATTATCTCAATCACTTTTCCATTAAAATTATGTCTATAAAACTCTTTTTAAAAATTATGTGTACGAATACATATAATTTTGAGTCCTTACTATGTGTCAGGTACTGTTCTAATGACTTTATATCATTATTAACTCCATTTTATCCCCAAGCAGCAATATTATTCCCACTTTCGAAGAAACCAAGCCACAGATTAAGCAACTAGTCAAAGTCACAAGCCTAGTCAGTGCAGAATCTGGATTAGAACCCAAGAATTTTTGGATCCAGCATCTACAACCCAGATAAGTCATTTTCTCTCTTTACCTAGAGATTAGTTTTACTTGAGGTCATGAGGAAGGCCTTTATGGAGAAAGTAACACTTATAGCATATTCAAAAGTAGAGATATTACTTTGCTGACTAAGGTCCGTCTAGTCAAGGCTATGGTTTTTCCTGTGGTCATGTATAGATATGAGAGTTGGACTGTGAATAAGTCTGAGCGCCAAAGAATTGATGCTTTAGAACTGTGGTGCTGCAGAAGACTCTTGAGAGCCCCTTGGACTGCAAGGAGATCCCACCAGTCCATTCTGAAGGAGATCAGTCCTGGGTGTTCTTTGGAAGGAATGATGCTAACGCTGAAATTCCAGTACTCTGGCCACCTCATGTGAAGACTCATTGGAAAAGACTCTGATGCTGGGAGGGATTGGGGACAGGAGGAGAAGGGGACGACAGAAGATGAGATGGCTGGATGGCATCACTGACTCAATGGACGTGAGTCTGAGTGAACTCTGGGAGTTGGTGATGGACAGGGAGGCCTGGCGTGCTGCGATTCATGGGGTCGCAAAGAGTCGGACACGACTATGTGACTGAACTGAACTGAACTGAACTGAGAGGGCCAATTATGGTCTATGTATTGTATAAATTGTGCTATAAGCAGCAGAAATTTAATATGTATTTGTTGACTTAATAAGTGACTTATCTTCTTTAAACTGCTAGTTGATTCCATCAGTTACTGATTATCTGCCAGGAGCCCAGGGTTTGCAAAATGAGAAAACACAGGACTCAGGCAGTCAGCTCATCTTGTCTTCTCGACTGCGGTCAGTTTTTCCAAAGGGGATCTGTTGGCATTCTAGGCATTTCTGTTCTATGCTGTGTGGAAAAAACAGACTGTGGAACTTTTAGCAACGTTTAGAATGTTCTCCAGGTATCAGTATTGCCCTCAATTACAGGGACATTGAAACATCACCCCCCTATCGCTGCCGCCCACCACAGACACCTAGTTCCCCCATAAGGATCCTGGTGGAGAACCAATATACTTAAATCTCTGGTTATCAAAGTTCAAAGAATTCATGCAGCAGAACCGCAGGCGTCACATGAGGTTCATTCCATTTTCCTCTTTGCATGACTCCACGCATGTGATAGAAATAGATCTTCCTTGCCTTCACAGTGGTTCTGTTTCAATCTGGTCTAAAGTGTTCATCTTGCTCTGCTGCCTTTTGTCCTGCTTGTTCTTTTTGATGGACATAAAGAAATTTCCCCTTTCAGAGAAAAGCTGCTGAGCACACACCATATAGCATACCCCAAACCAAGCTCTTTCCATCTCAGTAGAAGAAAAACATCTGAAAGGGAAACATATTAATGGATTATTTTTGTAAACATGAAAAACATCTCTTGGAAGGGCAATTTTCTCTTGTTGACTGGCAGAAAAACAGCAGCGTTAATTATGTTGCCTTGTTAAATCTGAAAGAATGTGGTGAATGCTGGGAACTTTTCTAATTGCCTTTATGGAAAGGCGTCTGAGGAACCAGAAGTCATCTCTGTCAGAGGAATGCTAAACAGCTGTGTATCCTTTCAGAGGCGCTGGTCTGAAGGTGCTCGGGGGGAATATTAGTGAGCTTGAGTCCATGGACTTTGGGGCAAAACTCATGGGTAAGTGAGGGTGGGAAAAGGCAGAATTTCTACTTCGGGTTCTGAACACTGGCTGTTTCTTTCCTTTTCCCGTGAAGAGAAGGAAAGGGGATATATTTGGAGAGAGTGCCTGGGCTTCCTAGATGGTGCTAGTGGTAAAGAATCCACCTGCCAATACAGGAGACATAAGAGATAACGAGTTCGAACCCTGGGTCGGGGGGATCCCCTGGAGGAGGGCATGGCAACCACTCCAGTATTCTTGCCTGGAGAATTCCTACAGATGGAGGAGCCTTTAGGGCTACAAGTCCATAGTATCACAAAGAGTCAGACATGACTTGAGGTGACTTAGCATGCGTGCACACTGAGTTACCTGCAGTCATTTGAGTGCTGATGTCTCCACACTTGTCTTTGCCCATAGTGGCAGATAAGCTTTCCAGCCATCAAAATGGGAAGCACAAATCTTGCCCCCAAATCTTTCAAAAGAGCCTAGGAAAAGTGTGAGATTTAAATAGAAAAACAAAAACCAAATGATGACTTGCATAAAAACTGGAAACATTGCTTTCCCATAAATCTAGCTCCAGGGTAGAAGTTTGGGAGAGAAGAATACCCTGGAATGTAGAAGAATGCCACTCAAGGTAAAAACAGGAGTTCAGAGGCCCAGCTTTTGTACCCTGTTGGAATTCAGATGAGATAAAACCAGCAGCTCTGCTAAGTTGCAGTGCAAAGGCTTACATGGCTTCTTGAGAAAAGCAATTTATTTTAGGTTATAGCACAGCAGCTATCATTTAAACTGCTAGCGATTGTAATTGAACCCAGAACCAACCATCTCTGTGAACACAGGGTGCAGTAATGTTACCCAGGCTTTTCTGAATAATGTGGATGCCAGGCCTTCAAGACAGATGGGCATGGTAGCCCCAACATCGAATCGCTAGTATCTTGCCAGCCTTCCCACAACCAGCCTATTTAAAAATACATTCTGGGAAATGTACCTAGCTAGGTATTAAAATATGTACTTGCTATACATTTTGGGGATATTAATATGAAACAGCCAGGAGGCAGCAATCTTGAGAAAATTAGAGAAGATGCAATTGCACCAGGAAACTTTTGGTTCAGTTTTCATCTTTATTTAAGATCATGACGGGGTCTATAGGTGAGAGGAGAGAGGTTGTGTACAGGGACAATCCAGTATGGAGAGAAGCGTCCCTTTTGATATTGGAAAATCTTCGATTTGATAATGAAGAGGATGTGCTTACCCTCCAAACCTCAGAATGTCATCCTGTCATTAAGTCCAAATGAATGCTCAGTTCTTCTGTTGGAACAAAAAATAAAAAACAAAAAAACATTATGTCTCATCTCCACGCACTGCCTTTGCTCCCTTCTTGTAAATAAATCCAGTTATACAAAACTCACTATTTCTCCAAAGTTGTCCAGACACTCAGAAGCAACAATTTCATCCAGGTTCAATTATTTATTTTTGTTTTTAGTAAAAGAAGTTGACATGGTGCACTTGCTCCTTTTATGACTTTCTTCTTTGTTCTATGAAAGCAACAACCAGCACATAGTTTACAAATCAAATAGTTCAGAAACACTTATAATGAAAATGGACAGTTCCTAAGGCTACCCTTTCCCTTCTTATTGCCCTACCTAGTTACAAGTGAAAGTGATAGTCACTCAGTTGTGTCTGACTCTTTGCGACCCCATGGCTCTATCCCACCAGGCTCCTCTGTCCATGGGATTCTCCAGGCAAAAATATTGGAGTGGGTAGCCATTCCTTTCTCCAAGGGATCTTCCTGACCCAGGGATCACACCCGGGTCTCCTGCATTGCAGGCAGATTCTTGACCACTGAGCCACTCTGTAATCCCTCCCTGGTTTTACCTCCATATTTATCATTAATCTTTTATCAGTTTCACATGCTATATACTGATTTTCTTCTAAGAAAGAAAATTTATCTTATTTATCAACTTTTCACATTTTCCCGCTAATAACAGGACATTATTTGCAACTTCCATTGCTCTTCCAACTTAACTTTTAATTTTTAAAATTTATGTGTTTTTCAGTTGAAGCATAACTGGTACCCCATATTATGTGTTACAGGTGTGCAGTGTAGTGATCCACAACTTTTAAAGGTTGTACTCCGTTTATGCAGGAGGGTGTGAGTGCTCAGTCTTGTCCACTCTTTGTGACACCATGGACTGCAGCCTGCCAGGCTCCTCTGTCCCTGGAATTTTCCAGGCAAGAATACTGGTGTGGGTGGGCATACGTACTCTAGAAGATCTAACTGACCCAGGAATGGAACCTGTATCTCCTCTGTTCCCTGCATTGGCAGGCAGATTCTTTACCACTAAGCTACTTGGGAAGCCCCCTTCTCTTATGGTTATTAAATGTTGGCTATATTGCCTTATTATACAATATGTCCTTGTATTAATAGCTTATTTTATACCTAATAGTTTATACCTCTTATTTCCTGTAACCGCTGTTTGTTCTCTGTATCTGTCTCCTCAGTTTTGTTATATTCACTAGTTTGTTTTATTTTTCGTATTCCACATATAAGTGATACCATACAGTATTTCTCTTTCTCTGTCTGACTTGTTGCACCTACCACCATACCCTTCAAATCCCTCCATGTTGTAAAAAGCAAAACTTTCATTTTTATGGCTGAGTAGTTAGAGTCGGACACGACTGAGCGACTTCACTTGCACTTTTCACTTTCATGCATTGGAGAAGGAAATGGCAACCCACTCCAGTGTTCTTGCCTGGAGAATCCCAGGGATGAGGGAGCCGGGTAAGCTGCCATCTATGGGGTCGCACAGAGTTGGACACGACTGAAGCAACCTAGCAGCAGCAGCAGCAGTATCCCATTGTGTGTGTGCGTGTGTCTCACATCTTCTTTATCCATTCATCTGTTGATGCCTTAGACTGCTTCCATATCTTTGGTCTTGACACTTCAAGGTCACATTTGAATGGTCTGTCAGTCTAGTCAGCATCTTTACCTTCTCACCGTAGATGAGGCATGAGGGCTCATACCCCTTTCTTCACTATTCTTTTCCCTCTTTCACTTCAGTTCTCATTCAACTATACCATTACTTTTGCATTATCAGATTTAATTTACTTTTCTTTGTCACCAGGGTGGTCTTTCTTTGTGATTTTTCCAAAATTGAATGTAATGAAAAGGATTTGCATCGTTAGGACCTGGCTAAATTATTTACTACCAACTCAAGTAGTTTCTATGATTTCAGTGACACAACTCCTGTGATACACCAAGGAGCCTGTGTCTTGAGTCAGTTTCAAATGGATTCTTTTTCTTTGTCATTTTGTCAAAATCATGCCATCTCCTAGTGTGTGTAATATATCTTTTAAGTCTTTCTTATCAGCTTACCTGTGCTTGCTATTACTGGAATTTCTGATATCCTCTTGCCTTTCCTGAGTGCATGCCTCTATCATATCTTCAGGTTTTCCAAAACTTGTGCTGTGCTAAGTCATTTCGGTCGTGTCCGACTCTATGCAACACCATGGACCGTAGCCAGACTCCTCTGTCCATGGAATTCTCCAGAGAAGAATACTGGAGTGGGTTGCCATTTCCTTCTCCAGGAGATCTTCCTGACCCAGGGACGGAATGCATATCTCCTGCATTGGCAGGTGGTTTCTTTACCACTAGCGCCAACAGGGAAGCCACCTCCTGCTTGGACTTTCTATTCTGGGTTTCTCCCTTTCTCGTTAGATCTCCGTTTCTCTCGTTTAGATGGGTTGTTTCCTAGATCTTCACTGCTGTCTGTTAGCATCCAACACTGGTACGGCTGATTCTGCTCTTATTCTGATCCTTCCTTCTCTATAGGCTACCTTTTCTGGGAGGAGTGGGGGTATTTTTAGGAGGCTATTAGGAATTTCTCTTTAACCTCAGTTTTCTAACACTTTGCAATTCATTCTCCTTGACATTGACTAGATTCCTATATTTTGAAGATATATGCTTTCCGTTAGCTCAGGGAAATTTTCTGTAATTTCTTGTCCACAAGTTTTGTTTTTCTCATTCTGAAACTTCTATTAGTCCACATCTAGATCTCATGGATCGATCATCTATATATCTTTTATATATATATATATTTTTTCCTCACATATTGTACATTTAATACATATTCTAGGAGATTTCTCTAAGTTGAGAATAGACAGTTCAATAGACAGCTCATTAAGCTGTCTATTGAATTTTTTGCTTAGGTAATCATGGGTCATTGGGTAAAGAATCTGCCTGCAATTCAAGAGATATAGGAAACATGGATTTGATCCCTGAGTTGGAAAGATCCCCAGGAGGAGGAAAATGGCGACCTAGTCCCGTATTCTTGCCTGAAAAATCCCATGGATAGAAGAGCCTGGTGAGCTACATTCCAAAGGGTCGAAAAGAATTGGACACAGATGAGTGACTAAACACAAGCACATAATTCCTGAGGGATCCTTCTTTTTATCTGATTATCCCTTTTAAATATAACTTTGGTTTTATTCAGTTACCAAGTCTCCTCAAGTGATTCTTATGGATATTTAAAAGATTTCCGTATTTATTTATTCTATTATTTTTTAAAAATATATTAACTGATTTCATTACTTTTAAAAATGTTTATTTTAAAACACTTATTTTATTATTTTAAAAAAGTTTATTTATTTATTTAGGCTGTGCTGGATCTTAGTTGTCACAGCGAGTTTTCCTTTGTGTCACATGGGATCCTTCCTTGCTGCCGGCAAGGACTTTAGTTTTTGGCACGCAAGCTCTGGAGCATGCAGTCTCAGTAGCTGTAGCCCTGGGGCTTAGTTGCTCCACCTCATGTAGGATCTTGGTTCACTGACCAATGAATCCTAGTTGGATTCTTAACCACTGGACCACCAGGCAAGTCCCTGATTTTCTTTTGTAAGTTTGTATCTTTTTTCCCTAAATTGTCATAGTTCCACGGTGTCATGTTTTCTGCTATTTTGCTTGGTCCTTTTATTTTCTATGCTGGCCTTTCTTGGCATGTTAGATTTCTGGTGATATGTAGTTATATGTAAAAGAATAAAGTAATATAAAGCCCTTTGCAAACCCTCAGAAGGTGGGTGGGTCTTGTAAATGGCCTGCTTAAAGGGTCCAAGTTTAGAGAGTGTACAGGAAATGGGATGGGGAGGATCTTGCCTTGCCAGAGTGAGGTTTTAACACCAGGATAATGGTCTAATTTCTGCCCAGACAAATGTTTACTGCCTTAAACCTAGTGGTGGCTTTAGGTCAAACCACCTAGAGAGCCAGGAATGTGGGAATTCTATGTTATGTATACTGACTTGTAATTTGTAACACTCTGTTCAGCTTTTCCACTCTCTGATTTACTCACTGTTTCTGAGAACTGAGTTTTTCTGGGGTAGTGTTAGGCGGTATGCTCTCTCCTTTGCTGAAACCCCTTTTCAGGTTGTGGTTTCCTTTGCTGTGGCTTCTAAGTCAACAGACTTTTATTGAAATCACTCATCTTCTGACGGCTTCTTCCCATTCTCTCTGTGGTTATGAGTTAACACTTCTGTGCTCCTTTTGTATCATTTAGAAATAACCTGGGTGAGAAAGGAGGTAAAATGGGTTTTCTTGTCCACCAGTGTGAACCAGAGCATATTCTTTTAAAAAAGAGTGATTTTTCATAAGCCACATCCTCCCGCTTTTCATTTTATTTTCAACAGTTTATTAATCTGACACTTGATCAGCAGTCACAGAAAGTTGCACAAACATATCACTTACTAAATGGAGCCCATAGAACGTATACTTATGGGGAAAAAAAAGTGTTCTGCTATTTTCTTTATGTCTCTTAACTGATCTTCCAAGGAGTTTTGTTTTGTTAGGCTTTAGTGAATTCAAAAAGGCTATTAACTTGCTTAAAAGTTGTATTTTATTTTATTTACTAAAGAAAACATAATCGGGTGTCTTCAATAAAAATATTTCCCTTCTTACTCAGTAGATAAATGGGCAAAGACCTCAAGAGCAGATGTTCCAAATGAGAAACACAATTTGTAAAAAATATATGATGCTGTTCAATGACAGATTCAAATTAAAATAGGGTAAGATTAACAAAGATTTTAAAATATGATAATTATTTGGAAAGCACGATAAGATGAATACTTTTATATACCTTTGGTACAAAGAAGAAAATTTGGTACCAACTTTCAGGTACTTTAAAATGTTTATAATACTTAACCTACTGATTCCTCACTTTAGGAATTAAAATTAAGAAAATAATCAAGGATTAAGATGGAGGTTTATTTTTCAAAATGCTCATTATAACCTGTCTCTTATACACATCTATTCCTATATTTTGAAGATATATGCTTTCCGTTAGCTCAGGGAAATTTTCTGTAATTTCTTGTCCACAAGTTTTGTTTTTCTCATTCTGAAACTTCTATTAGTCCACATCTAGATCTCATGGATCGATCATCTATATATCTTTTATATATATATTTTTTTCCTCACATATTGTACATTTAATACATATTCTAGGAGATTTCTCTAAGTTTGAGAATAGACAGTTCAATAGACAGCTCATTAAGCTGTCTATTGAATTTTTTGCTTAGGTAATCATGGGTCATTGGGTAAAGAATCTGCCTGCAATTCAAGAGATATAGGAAACATGGATTTGATCCCTGAGTTGGAAAGATCCCCAGGAGGAGGAAAATGGCGACCTAGTCCCGTATTCTTGCCTGAAAAATCCCATGGATAGAAGAGCCTGGTGAGCTACATTCCAAAGGGTCGAAAAGAATTGGACACAGATGAGTGACTAAACACAAGCACATAATTCCTGAGGGATCCTTCTTTTTATCTGATTATCCCTTTTAAATATAACTTTGGTTTTATTCAGTTACCAAGTCTCCTCAAGTGATTCTTATGGATATTTAAAAGATTTCCGTATTTATTTATTCTATTATTTTTTAAAAATATATTAACTGATTTCATTACTTTTAAAAATGTTTATTTTAAAACACTTATTTTATTATTTTAAAAAAGTTTATTTATTTATTTAGGCTGTGCTGGATCTTAGTTGTCACAGCGAGTTTTCCTTTGTGTCACATGGGATCCTTCCTTGCTGCCGGCAAGGACTTTAGTTTTTGGCATGCAAGCTCTGGAGCATGCAGTCT
>SJYC01088980.1:0-11076 GCA_006408675.1 Madoqua kirkii
GACATTCTTTTGATTTACTGTAATAACTAACTAGGAATGTATATAGCTCCCTTGCTGACACTAGCGAGGGGAGCACTCTCTGTCCCCCTTCTGATGTTTGTGTTAGAAGCTTCCTTCTGTTCCTTTTCTTACTTTTACAATAAGACTCTGCTACACAAAGGCTCTTGAGTGATCACAACTGGTTCCTGGTCCCAAAGGTAAAGCTTCTTCAGAGACCACAAATCTGACATCTTTTACCATAAGCGATCGGTTCTATTTTTTTTCCCGTTGGGAGGCCTCATTTCCAGAACGTTCTGTGCCCTTGCTCCAACTGGCGTGGATGCTTCTCTGGCCTGGGTTCTCCCTCCACTCTGTCTAGGGAGGATGTCTTCTCCTTCTGGGTTTCCCCCTCATTGTGCACCCTGGTGGCTCCCTAGGAAACAGTGACCTGGAAGTTATTTGCATCCCTGCATTCTTACAAGTGTCTTTCTCTTCACCTTTAACTCACCGTCTGGGTACAGAAGTCTAGACTGTGATCACTTTTTCCATCAATACTTTCCAAGCATCCCTCCACTAGCTTCTCTCTGTCAGCACTGCTATTGTGATACCTGTGTGATGACTCAAGCGCTGAGGGTGCTGTGTTTGAACATTTTAGGATGTTTTTCCCCATGAAGTTCCAGAATTCACAATACAGCCTTCATGTGGCTCTTTTTCTTTTTCACTCAAAGGGTGTATACTCAATAGCTTTGCCCTCAAAGGATTCCTGTCCTTCAGCTCTGAAAAGTATTCTTTTTTCTTCTCTTTGATAATTCTGCTCTCCTCCATTTCTGTCTTTTTCTTTCCGGACTTCCTGTAGTCAAAGCGTAGGGCCGATGTTTTAGTTTTATGACCTTCCCCCCCGCTGTCTTTTTATTCTCATCCCTGGTGGCTCAGATGGTAAAGAATCTGCCTGCAATCTGGGAGACCTGGGTTCAATCTCTGGGTCGGGAAGATCCCCTGGAGAAGGAAATGGCAACCCACTCCAGTATTCTGGCCTGGATAATTCCGTGGATGGAGGAGCCTGGTGGGCCGCAGCCCGTGGGGTCACAAAGAGTCAGACATGACCAAGAGACTTTGCTTTCTTTTTCATTTTGCCTTCTTAAAAACGCCCTTTGTCTGACTCCCATGGATCGTGTCTACAGTCACTAGGCCGCTCGGGGCACAGGTGGGAGCCAGGGATCTCAGCACACTGTGTGTGGACTTCACCCTCGCTTCCTCCAGCTCTGCAGTTCACCACCCTGCAGGGGCGCAGGCTTCCAAGGCCAGCGCTTTCCCCACAGCCCCTTCCTCTTTCAGGAGCAGCTTCTGCCACAGGCTAAATCAACCAGCTTTCTCCACGCACCTCCCTTCTTTCAGAAGTCTGCTGAAATCACACAGCTTCCTCTTTCTCTTCTTCAGTCTTTCTGTTCTTATGGGCATCCATCCATCCATCCACCTGTCTACACCTCTATGTATGTATCTGTCTGTCCATCCACCTGTCTACCCCTCTATGTATGTATCTGTCTGTCCATCCACCTGTCTACACCTCTATGTATGTATCTGTCTGTCTATCCACCGACCTGTCTACACCTCTATGTATGTATCTGTCTGTCCTTCCATCCACCTGTCTACACCTCTATGTATATATCTGTCTGTCCATCCACCTCTCTACACCTCTGTGTATATATCTGTCTGTCCTTCCATCCACCTGCCTACACCTCTATGTATGCATCTGTCTGTCCTTCTATCCACTGTCTACACCTCTATGTATGCATCTGTCTGTCCATCCACCCCTCTACACCTCTATGTATATATCTGTCTGTCCATCCACCTCTCTACACCTCTGTGTATATATCTGTCTGTCCTTCCATCCACCTGCCTACACCTCTATGTATGCATCTGTCTGTCCTTCTATCCACTGTCTACACCTCTATGTATGCATCTGTCTGTCCATCCACCCCTCTACACCTCTATGTATATATCTGTCTGTCCATCCACCTGTCTACACCTCTATGTATGTATCTGTCTGTCTATCCACTGACCTGTCTACATCTCTATGCATGTATGTATGTATGTATCTGTCCATCCACCTACCTACCTGCCTATGTCTCTATCCATCTAGCTGCCTACCATTTATAGTCAATTTTCATTATTGGTGGGGACTGTGCATTGCAATGCCATGCTTGAGGACCACTTGGAACAGTGACGTCACCCACAAAGAGCACAGGTGGGCGAAAACGCGGCCCTGAGTGAGCTGCAGGCAGGAGCCACAAGCCTGTGTGCACAACAAGCGCGCCTGAGCCAGGAACACGTGCCTTCGCCACGTGATTGTGCTGAGAGACTCTGGAGGGCCCCTTGGAGACCACGGAGATCCAGCCAGTCCATCCTAAAGGAGATCAGCCCTGGGTGTTCCCTGGAAAGACTGAAGCTGAAGCTCCAATACTTTGGCCACCTGATGGGAAGAACTGACTCATCTGAAAAGCCCCTGATGCTGGGAAAGACTGAAGGCAGGAGGAGAAGGGGACAACAGAGGATGGGATGGCTGTATGGCATCACCGACACGATGGACATGGGTCTGGGTGGACTCTGGGAGCTAGTGATGGACAGGGAGGCCTGGCGTGCTGCGGTCCATGGGGTCACAGAGTCGGACACGACTGCGCGACGGAACAGCAACAGCAAAGCACCTGCAGGCGGCTGCGGCGGCACCGAGAGCGCCGGCTTAGGGCTACAGGTAAGCTTGCGCAAATAGGATCTGCAAGAACGGAATCGTGAATAATCAGGAGTGACTCTTACACGCATCTATCTATCAAACATTGTCTTAGTATCAGTTCCCTGGGATTTTTCAGAAGAAATAGACGCTGGTGTCCAATCCCCTACATTCAACACAATTTTATTACTTAAATTTTTAAAGGGCCCATTGGAAGCCATTTCTAAATAGGTTAGAATCCAGAAACCACAAAGTAAAAATAATTAATCTGGTGACATAAAAACTCCTTCACCATGACAAAAGGTAAGCTGCTGCTGCTGTGAAGTCGCTTCAGTCGTGTCCGACTCTGTGCAACCCCATAGACGGCAGCCCACCAGACTCCCCCGTCCCTGGGATTCTCCAGGCAAGAACACGGGAGCAGGCTGCCATTTCCTTCTCCAGTGCATGAAAGTGAAAAGTTAAAGGGAAGTCTCTCAGTCGTGGCCGACTCTTAGTGACCCCATCGACTGCAGCCCACCAGGCTCCTCTATGCAAAGTTAAAAGACAGATGACAAGATAGGAAAAGATTTGTAGCTCAAATTATAGTAAAAAAAAAAAAAAAAAAGAGCTCCTAAAAACTCATGAGAAAAACATCCAGTAATCCAAATTTTAAGATGGGATGAAGATGCAAAAAGAGTCACAGAAAAGGAAATTCAAATGGTCACAAAGAACAGGAAATTGTGCCACATTCACAGTAAGAGAAGTCCAAACCCAGACTGCCCTGAAATATCATAGCTTCCCCTCATATTGGCATAATCGAAACGTTTAACAAGTACTTAGCTGGCAAGGCTGTGAGGAGGCGGGGATCCTCACAGAGGCTGGCAGGAGGGCGGATTCAGCCTCAGAACAATCCGATGGCACTGTTCATTAGATCTGACGGCATCTAAGTTACAAATACACTTGCCCTTTGACCCAACAATCTCACTTCTGGTAATGTACCCCATATGTAAACAACAACAAAGGGACGAAGGGGTTCACTGGAGAGCTGTCTGCAATAGCTGAGCCCTGGATGCCCCGTGTCCACGCACGCTGGGCTTGTTAAATGAATTACGCAGGACCCACGTGATGGCCTGGGGAGTGCGGTAATGGCTGCTTGTGTATTGAACCAAGGCAAGCACTGCAACGAGAGGGAACGATTCCTGTGGCAGAAAGCATAACACCCACACACTCCCTCCACTCATCTCCACACCCTAACCCTGGGGCCTGAGAAGAGGCTACGTTCTACGGTGCAGTGAAAGGGATCTGGCAGATTGATGAAGTTACGCATCACCTGATGGGGAGATTTACAAGGTGGGTTCGGTGTAATCAAATGGTCCTTAGGGACTTCCCTCGTGGTCCAGGGGTTAAGACTCCACGCTTCCACTTCAGGGGTCGCTGGTTCAATCCCTGGCTGGGGAACTAAGATCCCATATGATGTCACACACCACAAAGGAGGATGGTCCTTAGAAGGGAGGCGGGAGGTGGGTCAGAGTCAGGGAAAGAGAGAGGAGCAGAGGGCAGAGGGCAGAGTGCCTGACCACGCGAGTGACTTGGCCTCTAGAAGTCGGAAGTGAGGAACAGACGGTCCCAGAAAGACAGCAGACCTGCCCACCTCTTGATTATAATCCCTTCAGACACGTTCTGGATTTCTGGCCTCCAGAACTGTTAAGAGACTACATCTGTGTTGTCTTAACTTTGCAGTCACTTGTCACAGCGGCAGTGGAGCACCGAAACACAGTCTACAGCCAGGGAGAGGTCACGGTGGAAATGAAGCCCTGCAGCCTTGGCCAGCCCAGGCAGACGACAGCTCAGGAGGGGGACGATGACTGAGGACTGGGTCTCCAGGGCAGGCGGAGCAGAAGTTGATAAAAGAGCACTGAACTGGGAGGAACCGGGCCAGAGGGCTGTCCAGGGTAGGGAATACGTCTGAGAAGAAAGATCCAGGAACTCCTCTGGCAGTCTCGTGGTGAAGACTCCATGCCTGCACCACAGGGGGAAAGGGTTTCACCCCAGTCGGGAACTCAGAGCTCACACGCCGTGCAATGCAGGCAGAGGAAGAGAAGGAAGATCCCCAGCATCTACTCCCTTGAGAAGGGAGGCACCGCGGAGGCTGAAAAACCAGCTCGGGATGGACAGTGAGATCTCAGGGGACTGCGGCCCAGGGTGCTTCGGGGGGCAGGAAGCAGCAGCCGGTGTGTGAAGACGTTCTCGGGAAATCTGGGCCTCCCCGTGACTTGGCCTGGGCTGAGCAGAGATCCTGGACAGCACGTGGGGAAGAAAAGATCATGCCCTCAGGCGAGGGGAAGCGGAGCTCCAAGGATGGAGCAGGAGGGAAGGCCAGCCTGCCAAGCGGCAGCACTGCCCCTCTCTTCATCAAACAGATGCGTGCGTGCCTGCCAGGTCGCTTCAGTTGGGCCCGACTCTGTGCAGCCCCACGGACAGCAGCCCACCAGGCTCCTCTGTCCCCGGATTCTCCAGGCAAGAATACTGGAGGGGGCTGCCATTTCCTCCTCCCTATCAAATAGAAACCCTGGGTGGGCCTGCGGGAAACTCCCCACACCCTTCAGCGTCCCCAGGGGCAAGGCTCTCCTGGGCACCACTGTTCACCAAGGAATCTCTGCATCCAGTCCATCTGTCTCTGTGCCAGGCATCTGGGAAGCGAAGCTGCACCAGCCTCTTCCGCTGCTGCAGGAAATCCTAGCCCAGGGGGTGTGGAGGGCAGACACACGGCCCCTCCCCAGAGGGGAGCCGCCAGGGTGTGCTGAGGAAGGAGGTCGGAAGGACTCCCTCTCTGGGGAAGGACTGATCCCTCTGAGCCAGCAGCAGCTGCACGGGCCGGCCTCCCTGGCCCCCGTCCCTGCCGAGGCCTCTCCCGGGACCTCGGCTGGCAGGGACCACTGCTTCTGCCAGCCGATGCTGGGCCTACTGGAGACGCCGTTTCCCTCTTTGTTTTACACACAATGCCCCAGAAACAACATTTTGCTGATATGTAATTAGGCCAACATAATAGAGTCTAAGAAAGCAGTCGGTCTCATAACGTTCAAAGAGAATACATTTTAAAAAAAAAGAAAAGAAAGAAAGAAAGCCTCGCTCTCAGATGCAGAAAAGGGGCAGATGAAATAAACGCATGCCATGTGTGGAAGGCTTCCTTCCTGGGACTCCTTACCCACCCCTGCTGGTTCGCTCACATCTCACCCTGATTTTCTCTACCGTGCGAGAAAAACAGCAAACTCAGTAGCCCTTTGAGAGACCAACAGAATAGCAATAATGACTGTCATTATTATTTGAGACACATTGTTTGCAAAGAATGGCCGCAGTGATTACTTGCCTGCATCCAGGCCTCTGGACTAGGTACAGATGCAGCAACTCCCGTAGAGGGTCCATTTCCCCACCAGGCCGGGTGGGGGGCTTGGGAGTCCAGGCCGGGCTTGGGACTTGCTTTGACCAACAGCAGATGGTCGACATGACCTCACGCTGCTCTCAGCCTGGCCGCGAGGGAGCTTGCTGTTTCTACCTGCTCTCAGGCGACCGGGGACAAGCCCAGGCTGGCCTGCGGGAGGATGGGAGCCCTGAGGCCCAGGCAATTGGCAGCTGGGAGAGATGCTGTCCTGAGTCCTCGGAGCCACCGGTGGACCCTCCAGTGACACAGAAGCAGAGTGAGGTCAGAGAAGCTCAGGCCAGATGAGCAGAAACCCCCGGCGGACCTGCCCACTCGCTGCAACAGTAAACGCTGCTCATCTCAGCTCATCAAGCTTTGGGATGCCTCATTCCACAGCAGACGTGAACACTGATCACGATCGTTTGAGACAGAGCCAATTCCCCGGGCAGATCTTTGGGAGGAAAATCAGAGGAAAACCACCTCGTCGGACAACATCGCGCGCGAGAGAGACCGTAATGGCTACCGCTGAACGGAGCCAGGCTGGTTAATGTCTCACCTCGCTCAGAGCTGGCAGCATCTTACCCTCGTCTCCTCTGTGGCACACGCATGGGGACCCAGCCTGGCACGGCAGCCCCAAAGTCTCACTGGTGACAAGCGACCACGAGGCCGGGCACTGCCACCAGCGAGCTCTGGGAGGGAGAGATAAACACACACATAGGCAGACGTGCCAGCTCGAGATGCTGCTGGCTGCCTCCCACCACGCACGCCAGGCTGGCAGGGAGCCCGAACCTGCCGGGCAAGGTAGCCCTCTCCTGGATTCCAGGCCAGGTGGGCGGCATGGGGAGAGGGGCTGGGGGCTGCATACGCCCACCAGAACTGCCTGCCGGGCAGAGTGAGAAGCAGGTCAGGTGTGTGGCAACCAGGGCTCCCTGATTACACTGGAGATCCAACCCGTCCAGCCTAAAGGAGGTCAGCCCTGAGTGCCCATTGGAAAGACTGATGCTGAAGCTCCAATACTTTGGCCACCTGATGTGAAGAGCGGACTCATTGGAAAAGCCCCTGATGCTGGGAAAGACTGGGGGCAGGAGAAGGGGACGACAGAGGATGAGATGGTTGGATGGCATCACCAACTCAATGGTCATGGGTTTGAGTAAACTCCGGGAGTTGGTGATGGACAGGGAGGCCTGGCGTGCTGCCGTCCACGGGGTGGCAGAGAGTCAGATATGACTGAGCTGCACTCACTGACGCTGGACGGGCCCAGGCTGAGGGGGCACGGCTGGGGCAGACCCTGACCGTCAGGGGGCAGGTGCTGCCGCTCCGAGCGCAAACTGCTACGCAGCTCAAAGTCGTCACACCCCCGGGCTGCTCCGCTGCCCACGTCCTCCAGGAGCGCACATTTCACACACACACGCTGACCGCGTTGGGGGTGAGCGCATTCTCTCCGGCAGGCAGACTTGGAAACAGCTTTGTTTGATAACAATTACACAAGAAACATGTTCCTCGTCCGTGGGCTTGCCAAGTCCTCTCCACTTTCTGGGAGGAGTGAGAGGAAACTGGGCTTTCTGGGAGTAGCTGGGTTTTGTCACTTTGTCTTTAGACATGAAGTCAACGGGGGATCATGTTTTAAATCTTATTTTTCTACTGTATCTACAACCCAGAAAAGAGAGGATTTAAAAACAGCCTTCCCAAAGTATACAATGAAAAGGGATTTATTTTGGAGTTGGTGGTGGCGGTGGGGGGTAAGTGTGTCAGCTAAAGCTCTCAAACTTTAAAACTACATCCAAGTTATCACCAGCTCTCATTCCTGACTGCTAACCAATAATCACAAAACGCTGCCCAGAGGATGTCCCTGAGCAGAGGCTGGTTCAAAACCCCAGCAGAGATGGGTTAAGGGAGATGGAAGTTAAGGGCTAATCAACCGTCGCCAGGCGGCCAGCAGCCCCAGGGCTGGAAAGCAGGGTCACTCCGAAAAGAAAGTTTCACTGTGCAACAGTCAAAACAACACATTTTCCCTCCCCGACTTTCTCCATCTGGTAAATTCCAGCGGCCACTTTGGCATTCAGTCAATATCCTCTCTGATCAACAGTTTCTCGGAGGTGACCCAATTGTCAGCCTCTTGTTGCCAGGCTTCCCGGGATGCTAACTGGACCCCACCTCCTTATCGTCCCCTCTTCCCTTAAGTCAAATCACGTTGCGCAAGTCCTCAGCATGTCCTCTGAGGACTCTGCTCCTGCTAGGGGACATCTTCTCAGGCTTCCGAGGGGCTGAGAGACGCTGGTGGGAACATCCAGCCTTCAGGACATGTCAGAGCCCTGTCGGCCAGCTCCTGGGCTCCAGAGTCCTTCAGTTCTCTCTGGGTTCCTCCCACGCAGCCTGGAGATACCTGCCCCAGAGCCTGTCACAGGTGCACCGCTGGTTTCCACCAGCACCTGGGTTGTGACCCACCAGAGGAGGAGCTGACCAAGAAAACCAAGGTCCAGAAAATAAACATGGTGTCAGAGAGACTGGCCAACTCTGCCTGGGGTCCTGGAGGAAATCCCCTACTACCCTCTGTCTCCTTACACTTCATCGTGTTTGTCACTACTCAGCACCGATGAGTTTATCTACATATCACTATCTCCTTTCCTGGAACGCATTCTCTGCCAAGGCAAGGGGTTTATCTTATTCCTGATGGATCCCAAGCAACTGGGGAACTGTCTGGCACAGAATGGGCAAGTGAGTGAGTGAATGCACTTTCCCAGCATTTCTGGGATAGATTCTGCCACCACCATCTTAAATGCTCAAAATCTTATCAAAATTGCTGTAAATCACATCCAACACTAATGAGACAGGAGTTTGCTATTAAAAATGGGAGTTAGGCTCGGAAAAAAGATGGCGGCGGAATAGGACGGGGAGGACACTTTCTCCCTCACTACTTCATCAAAAGAACACTTCAGCACGGAATAAACTCCACAAAACAACTTTTGAAGGCTGGCAGAGGACATCAGGCATCCAGCAAAGCAGATTATTGGCTCCAAAACCAGGTAGGAATAAATGTAAGGGACGAGAAGAGAGACAAAGGAAGTAGGGAGGGAGCCTCGTCCCGGGAAGGGAATCCCATCCCGGGAAGAGACCCTTAAAAAGAGAGGTTGCCAAGCCCCAGGGAACTTTCTCACAGCGGAAGCTGTGCCGGGCCTGGGGAGCACGAATCGCAACTTAACAGAAAGGGGAAATTAATTAAAACCAACAGATCGCGAACCCAACAAATCTGCCAGGGTGCTGTGATACCAACCTTCTGACCTTTCTGTACATGGAAGTGGCAAGTATATTCGTGCATGAAAATTAAATGCAGAATCACATTGGTCACCAACCACTAAGGCCACTGGATGCTTTAGCAAAGACTGGTAAATTATTAAACTGACCACACACAGCTCTACCTGCCCAGCCTCTGTGCCCCTGCACTGATGTGGGTGGACCTACTAGGAGATAAGAGTCTAAGGGCCTGCGACTCGGTCTCATGAATCTGAGCTTAGTTTTGAGATTTTCCTTGGAAATGCATAGGATATTAACAAATCAACAGGATATTAACAAATGAGACAAGTAAGCTAGCACCCTGGGGCTCTTGGGGGCCCTGTGACTGCCCTCCTCTGAAGAAGCCCAGGCTAGCCTACTAGACGTTAAGACCCCCAGGGCCCTGCTGGCCCAGCCAACAGCCAGCCAACTGTCAGACACACGAGTGAGGCCATCATCCGATTCAGAGCCCAGGACAGGTCCGCTAAGCTGCTCCAGAGCAGAAGAACTGCTCAGCAGACCCACAGAATCGTTGAGTTCAATAAAAAGTTATCTGAAGAATACTCCACGGCACACATTTTATTTATTTGTTAATTGACGGGCATCTGGAGTCTCTCTGCTTTTTGGATATTGTGAATTAACGCCGCCATGAAGATTCACGTATAGGTTTTTATGCAGACCTACACTTTCATTTCTCTTGAATGTATGTCTCGGAGTAGAATCACAAGGCTGGTCACATGGTAATGATGCTGAACGTTTTGAGGAACTGTCCACGCATCACTTTTGCAATAAGAAAAAAATGATAAAACGTGGCCTCATTAGACTAGCTTCCGAGCCTTCTTGTCTAGTTTGCCAAGTGACGCCCCTTTCCGCTGAGCTGAAGAGGATGCTTAAGAATTTGCCTCAAAGAGGCCACTGGCTTACAAGCAACAGTTGACCATGCGACCTAGTTTACTAAAGCTGGGAGGGACCAGGGTGGTTCTCTGTCCAGCGGTTCCTGGTTGGGTTTTTAACCTGCAGACCCCTAATCTCCCACCCCAGACCTCCCGAGTCTGAGCTGCTGGGGCTGGTGCCTGGGAATGTGCACTCGTATCAAGGCCCCAGGTGATTCAGGAAGGTCAGCTCCATCATCCCTGAGAGATGGTACCTGGGGTCAGCAGCAGTGCCCCAGCCACTTGCCCTGGCAGATGGCTCCACCAGAGTTCCCCAAGGGGCCCCAGCTCTCCCCTTGCAGGCAAGGAAAACAGAGCCCGTCCCCTTATCAGAGCTTTGCCCTTCAAAGACGTGGAATCAGCTTCCTGACTCACCATGTTTCTTCCTCCTCCAACATAAACATGCCCAACGTTTTCAACCACTTCCAGGAATGTCCCCCATCTTTGCCCACCCCCCATTCTGTCTGCGGTTCTTGGCAAACACAGCAGTGTGGTGGGCATAACCCTCCCAGTCAGCCGGGATCACAATGCAGACCAGAGGATAAGAACCTCCCATGTACAGTTCACAACACGGTCAGTTATCTTTTAAACACAGCAATAACCTCATGTTGTTCTGTATCCATCCAACCAGTGTTGGATGAGAAGCTGTTAACATGAAAGGAGTTAATTTGGATCCAGGGAACATGAATATTAGAAACAGCTAGTACCTGACTCGAGGAGTTTGCAGAGCAATCAAAAAATAACTCCATGCCATACGATCCACCAATCCCACT